>JAADVD010000172.1:0-58390 GCA_023334535.1 Pythium vanterpoolii | reverse complement strand
CGTGAGTGGCGCAGGTCCATGCAACCGAGGAGATCGCCAACGGCGCAAGCAAGGCACAGCACGAGGTCTGATGAGGGAGCTGTTTCGATGGTCTCTAAGGGAGTGCACCCGTGCGTATCGGATGTGCTATGGGTACATACACTTGAGTGACACAATCGCGTGCTGATCTTTTGGGTGCTGCATTCCCCCTTCTGCTGCGTAGGATAGCGAATAATGCGCGCTAGTGAAAGGTGATGAGGCCTGGTATGCACAAGAGACAGCGATAGGGGAGTGGGGAGAGTGCAGCGCATTGCTGAGTGCTGGCAACGAGCCCTCTAGGGTTCCTGCCAGTGGGTGGTGCTATCCTATGGTGAGATTCGGGCGTGGTCCATGCCACATATATCCTCAGACATTGCCCACGATGCATCGAAGAAGCTGCTAGGTAAGCACAACACGTCCATGCTTTTTCATCTACATATATTAAAGGTTTTGGTTGTGTAGGGTGCCACTCGCAAGCGCGTCGCCACGCTCGCCACCAGCGTCTATCCCCGAGCTCATACAGACTTTTAGTCTCAATCGCAAATGCTCACGCAGAGATAGATAAGTCTCCGCTGCATCTATTTATTCCGAGGTGTTGCTGGGGTCAGTGGCCTGGATCAAGTAGGCAATGAGGTCGCGGCGCTCGGCCGGCTTCTTAAGGCCGGCAAACACCATCTTGGTGCCCTTGATGTACTTCTTAGGCGCGAGCAAGTACTCGAAAAGCGTCTCGTCCGTCCAATGCACGCCTGAGTTCTTGTTGGCCGCCGAGTACGAGTAGTTCTCGGCCTGGCCCGACTGGCGGCCCACGAGGCCGTTGAGGTTGGGGCCCTGCTTGTGCGGACCACCAGCCGCGACGGTGTGGCACTGTGCGCACTTAGTCTTGAAGATCTTGGCGCCCTTGGCGGCGTCTCCGGTGCCTCCTGCGACGTTCATGGTGATGGCTTGGGGTGGGGGATGTGGGGATCTAAGGTGGGGATCTGGTTGGAAATTCCGAACTGAGTGTTGGCGTTGGTTTTGTTGGCTCGAAGGGTGTTTGTTGGAAGTTGGTGTTCTAGGGCGGTTATGGCGTCAATTCAAACCTCGATTTGAAGGTTTTATGGAAGATTGTGTGGGCGAAAACGATGCGGCCAAAATGGTTTGAGAGCCAACTTGGTCGAAACAGAGATTTGGGCTGTGACTTGGCCCACAAGTGTTTAAAACAATCAAGTGTATGAAACAGAACTGAGTGGTCCTGCTTGTCGCTGTGCGAAGCCACAAGAGACGAGGTGACGCAGTAGACGTCACAGATCACAGACGAATATGGACCACCGCGGAAGGGACTATATTGATTCCGGTTCAACATTAGACCTCTGCGAACGCGCCATTCGATCCAGAGGAAATATATGTTCGATGTTTGACTCCTCATGATTGCACGCATCAAATCGACGGCGTCTAAAACCACCTTGAGCTAACTCGGAGGTGTGAATCTATTCCTCGTCTGACTTGGTGGTGGCTCTGAACATACCCTACCCCTTATACGAGTCGACATTCGTTTCTTTGCGACAGGCCAAACTGTTTTAAACAAGGTATGTAGCATGAAAAATACAAGGCCACAAAAAACACATGGGTTTTGGTGGTCTAGCTGGCCTGGACCACCGGGCTGCCCTAATGTTTGCTGAACTCCCATGCATGGCATGCGATTGTGTGCGTGGCTCAGAGCGTCAGACAAGTGCGTGTGTGGTTACTACTACGGCTGAGATGATCCGCTAGTCGCACCGGAGACTTCAAGACTTCTATCCGTTTCCCCATCGCCGCTGAACGTTTGCTGCTGGGAGGGACAGTCTCCAGTGAATGCAAAGAACCAAACAACCCTGGTGCCCTGTGGTCCAGCTTGGGGCACCGCACGTTTCAGAGCAACGCTTTCTCTGCTGACGTACGTGGTGCATGTGACAGAGCGCGTAATCTACTGAAAGAACAGAGTGAGCTCCTTGTTTGTATCCATTTTGTTTATCATGTTCGTAACCACATATACTGCAAATGACACTATAATATTCAAATCCGTCCCCCGCGCTTCCATTCCAACGCGCGAAAAGCTACACCAGCGATTGCTCGACGCCGGTAGGTGACGCCTTTCGCGGCATCTTACGCCCATACGATCCCTCTATACATGACAAAACTTGGTTAAATAACCTCCCAGTACTCTCTCGCTCTTCTGGCGTGCTTTTCCATCCCCTAGACCTTGCTACATCCCCCATACCAATATCCCCATGAGTACCACCGTCGGCGACGACGAATACTTCCCGTCGTTTCTCACGGGCGGCGCCACGTCCCCTAAGAAATCCAAAGAGAACGCGTCTCTTGGCTCCAACGCCCATGACCATGGCGATCTGCCGTGGGCCGTCAAGCGCGGACCGCGCCTGACCTTTGCCGAGTCGCTCTCCATGGACAAAGCGGCCCTCGCACTAACGCCAACGCTGGGGGATGTCAACACGGACGACTCGCCGTTCAATTTCGCCCGCACTGCCACGACCATTGTGCGGAGACGCAAGCCGACGCACGCCCCTGAAGACGATGACGACGACAATGACGACGATGCACCGCCGCCGCCGACGGTATGCCCGCTATGCCAAATATTGACAATCGCAAACCTAATATTTAACTTTGGGACTCCTAGTCGTCGTTGGCCGACCCAAGCGGATTTCTAAATGATCATTTATCGGGTGCCAAGCTTGATGAGCTGCCGTTCCGTCCCGCCGGCACGTCGGCCAGTGTGGGCGCATCGTCGGCAGCGTTCTTTCACGGGGACGAGTGGGGCTACGACAAGCAGTACTGGGTCACGATCTACGGCTTTCCCACGAGTGCCAAGTCGTTTATCCTCCAGCACTTTCAGACGCTGGGGGATGTGATCAACTACACGTCGGGCACGGGCAACTGGCTCCATGTCCGGTACCACACGCGGCTCCAAGCCGAGAAAGCACTGAGCCTCGATGGCCATTTGCTCGGCGGGTCGATCATGGTCGGCGTCAAGCGGTGCCGCCCCGCCGAGCTTGAGGGTGTGCGGCAAGAACCTACTTCCAGTCTCTACTTTTCCCACGCACGCAAGAACCCGGGATCCAAGTGCGTGATTATGGTTTTTTTAATGGAATTGAGAAATTCTAAGTTGATTTGGTGTGATGTACAGGGAGTTGGAAGTGGATCCGATCAAGGAAGAAGATCTGATGCTGCCGCCGCGCCGTCGGCAGGACATTTGCTCGCGCGTGGTCGGTTTTCTATTTAACTGGTGAGACGACGACGCGACACAACACGAAAGAGAAGAGAAATGGGAGAGACACAATACAAGTACACGCGATGCTCACAAGAAACAGCGAGCGATGCTCGGGATTGTATGCATCCTTGTGTGATATTCTAAGGATAGACGCCCCTTTTTTTGACGATCCCCATTACTCGGAGACAACGGGGAGGGTGTTGGAATTTTGACTGTCTCAATCATAGCTTCTTGTCTCCTTACCGAGGCGGAATCACATGGAGTAAAAAAGATTCTATGTTCGCGAATGCTTCCTACGACCGAGTCAGCTACCAGCATACTGTAGGACTAGACTCTCTCAGTGCTTCGATCTGGTGGAGATCGCGAAACGATGTTGAAGCGACTGCTCGACCGTCCTATATTAGGCTTCTTGTCCTAGGAGAGCATCTCAGATCCTGATTTAGCGTGATGGGTCGTTTCATGCACCATGCCGAAGAGAACTCTTCGCGTCCGTGTCCAACATAACGGATGCTACCACCTCACAAGGCACACGCATGAATTCCGGAGGAGGAGGATACTATAACTACAACGGCGGCGGCGGAGGATCAGCAGGAGGAGGAGGAGGAGCGGGAGGAGCTCCTCATCCACCTCCTCCTCCTCACAACGCAGCCTACGGCTTTGGCTATGGCGGTGGCCAAGCCTACGCCGGCGGCTTCCGCACGCAGGGCGACGTCACGACCTCCCTGAGCGCCAACCCCACGGCCATGGAAGCATTGGAAAGCGCCGTGGCCCTACCTGGTGTGTTTACGCATGCCGAGATGACGCGCACGCTGCGGCGTAATAACTTGGACGTCATGAAGACCGCGCTCCAGCTCCGCGAGAAGCACGCATTTCGCCAGCAGCACCACTACGACCAGCTCAACATTGGGTTCCAGACGCTCCAGATCGAATTCAAGAAAGGCTATGTCCACTTTCTCGAGAATGCCGTCGACACGAGCAATTGTCCGATTGTGCTGTTACTGCTCCAGTATTTCAAACCGCATTTCTCGGGCGAAAAGACCCAACTCAAAGGCGCGGGTGCCATGGACGGCTCATCGTCGTTGGAGGATACGCGGCGGCTCTGTGTCTACATGCTGGACCTCGCGGTCGAAGCCATGGAAGAGAACCGCGCCGACGGCATTGTGTTTATCGTGGACCTCGAGGGCGTGGCCGTGACCCACTTGGAGACCCAGCTCGTGACCGATATTCTCATGATGCTTAAGACGCGGTACCCCCAAGTGGTCAAGGCCGTGCTCGTGCTGAACGGGAGTGCGTTCTCTCGTGGGCTGTTGCACTTGCTCACCAAAATGGCGGCCGAGCCGACGCGCCAGCGCATCCATTTGCTGTCGAATCCGACGGAACTGCGGCACTTTATCCCCTCGCCGTCGATCCCTATGATGTACGGCGGTCAGTACAAACTGCTCACGCCCTTGGCGTGGATGCAGGTCCAGGCCGAGATCGAAGACGTCGATTTGGTCTCCCAGACGCCGGCGCAGAGCGAGCAGCAGTTTATGACCACGGACGCCCGTCAGTTGAACGGCATGCAGTACGCGGCCTGCAGCGTCGACCAGGTCGTCGAGATGAAATCGAGTGTGATCCGCGGACCGCTCTACCGCAACAAGAGCGGCGTCGCGTGGGTCAAAATGTATGGCCTCTTACGCCCAGAGGCCTTGCTCATGTACGAGAACGTGACGTCCAAAATGCCCCAGATTATCATCCCCGTCAACGACGAGAGCCACATCGTGGCGACGCAGTTTGCTGACGCCCCGCGCGGCTCGTTTGGGTTTCGCATCGATGTCCCGGGGGTCGCCGGGGGGCATTTACTGGCCGCATGTTCCGAACACGAGCGCGGCAATTGGCTCCAGGAAATCCAAATGAACATCAATGCCGCCAAAGAAGAAGTCGCACACCTTCAGATGGAAGAAGAGCGAAAGCTCGAGGAAGAACGGCGGTTTGCCAAGCTCAATATGATCTCATTTGACGAGCCCATTGTCGCTGCACCGCCGATGCCACCCAAGCAGCACCAGCCCCAGCCACCAATGCCGGTCCAGCATATCCCCACGCCCATGCAAATGAATATGAATAACTCGAGCATGATGCAAGGCATGTATGGGCACCCCCAACATCAACAGCAGCAGCAATTTCATCAGCAGTCCATGATGATGGGCGGGCCGTTTCCACCGAATACGATGATGATGCAACAGCAGCCCATGGGGTACGGGATGGCGATGCCGCAGCAGCCGATGATGATGAATGGTATGTACCCTCCCCAACAGCAGCAACAGCAGCAGCAGCAGCAGCAGCAAGGGTACCCTTCGTACCCTCCTTACCACGGCTAAGAAGTGAGACCGTCGACATCGAACAAAAAACAGAAAAAGAAAAACCATATCTCAGCCGATTAGACGTGTACGTTTAGACCCCGTGGACTAACGCGTCATTTTTTTACTTGGTTGCTTCGACTTTGGCATCGTCTTTCGTGGGTGGGACAAAGGTAAACTTGCGGTAGAGCTGGGTCATGCCCGTGCCGGCCATGAACACATTGACCGCAAAGAGGTTCCAGTTCTTGGGCGTGATGATAAGCGAGTAGCGCGACCAGATCACGCCCGTGAGCGTCACGGCCATTTGCTGGGCGGTCGAGATCGTCTCGGGCGACCGTTTCATGTCGGCCACGTTGGCCAGCGAAATGCCCCACTTCATGGCCGGTGCCCAAAAGTGAACTACGAGAAAGAAAAAAAGAATGGTTAGACGTTTATTCATCCGAGGCATGAGGACAGAAGACGAACCGGTGAAGGGACCGGCCGGGTGGGCGAGCAGCGCCGCGATCTTGGGGTTCGCGGCCACGAGCGGCTGCTCGAGCACCTTGGCTTGGAGGCGCGGGACGATGGACGGCAGCATCGCAAAAGGTTGATCGGCCGGCGACGGTGACGCAGAACTAACCAAAGCAGTTCCAAGTGTTCATCGCAAACAGAAAAAAACGGTTTTAGAGGAACCCATTCGACGATTGAGACCAATTTCACCTGCAGCAAACGATAACTTGATATTGAGTTAGAAAGGTTGAACGGTACGCACATGGCTTCATTTCTTCATGGAGCCTGAATTCCAATTGTCAAGGCGCTAGACTCCATGGCCCTGATGATGACTTCTTCTCACGCTGGCGTTGAGGATCTGCTACGGTTGTGGACTCGTTCCCTCAGCAGATCCTGAGTCCCAGACCGGAGTCCCAGAGTCCAGGACGTCGTGAAAGCATCCTGAGCCAGGTTCCGTCTTCAGAGAGAGTCAACCCTTCTAAGTACGAAAATCAGACCAGTGCGTACTTAAGCGGAGGCTTTCAGTACCCATCAGGGGGAACTAGAATCATCATGTTCAACGCGGCACAAGCGTAATCCCCACGGCAACGGCAATGGAACCGGCATGTCCTGCCGCGTCCGTCGCCCTGGCCGCTGCCGCGGACTGCGTCTGCGTCTCCCCTATCGGTGCCAACGCCAACATAGCAAACGCTAACGCCAACGCTTCCACCTCTCTCTATGATCTCATCGTCGTCGTGTGCGTTGGCGTCGCGTCGTTAGTCGTGCTGTTTCGCCTTGTTGTCCGTGCGCGGCCTGTGCCTATTGCCGCATCGTCCTCTCTCCCTCCTCCATCGTCCTCCTCGTCGACGTCGAACGTTCTACCTCCTCCCTCGTCCTCGTCCTCTTCCTTAATGTCGACGCAGCGTGCCGCGCCGTCGGCGAATGGCTTGCCGCCGTTGCCGGGCAAACGCAGCAGCGTGAAAGACCGACTGGAAGCCGAGATCCGCGCTTTGCTGCCGCGCCGCTCGACGTACTATGCGTCGCCGTTCTTTGCCGACACGATCACGACCAAACACGAATTTCTCGATGGCCTCGTGGACTTCGGCGACGATTTACTGGACGGCTGGTTGTTGGTCAAGCGCGGCACGCAGCGCGGTAAGAACTGGAAGAAACGCTTTGTCGTTTTGGACGCGAACGGCCGCATCAAGTATTATCCCAACGCCGAGGCCGCACGCAAGAACGCCAATATCAAAGGCTCGCTCGTGGTCCACGCCGTGAAGCCGGCCGACCCCATGGAGTTTGGCGCCAATACACTCGAAGTGAGGGGGACCCTGGGGGGGACCTACTTTTTCCGGACCGAAGGCGAAATGGCAGCGCGCAAGTGGCTGTGCGTCCTGACAAAGCGTGCAATCCAGAGCCGCGTCCCTGGCCGCATCGATGCAACGGCCGTGCCGTCGTTGGTTGGAACTTCTGGAATTCCAGAGACCGAGATAGCTGGTTCGGCGTCCGGAGGAGGTAGTGGATCGAGCGCGGACGTGAACGCCCCACCGCTCAAGTCGCACTCGCTCAAAGCTTATGTGGACGAGATGACCTACAGCAAAGAAGCGACGCTGCGGCAGTTTTACGTCGTGGTCAAGTTCAAGTCGGAGCTGCACGACCACGCGACCGTACCCGTGGGCCAGACCGTGCCGACGGCGTGCGACAAGAGCGCGATCCAGTGGCGCGAGACGCTGGGGTGGCACTTTACCGACCACCTCTGCCGCGAGTGCGACGAGTGCCACGCCATTGGCTCTCGCTGCGGCACGTTTAAAGGTCTCCCTGATGTCATGGTGCTTCACGTGTACGAGATCCACTTGCGGTATCTCACCACCAAAATTGGGCAGGTCGCGATCTCCCTCAAAGAAGTGTTTGGGTTCACGGGCATGCAGGACGCCAGCATGACGTGCACGTGGCCCGTGATCTCAAGTTCCGACAGCGTGCTCGGACAGCTCAAGCTCACGCTGCAGTACTCAGTGGACCTCGCCGGCGGTGCGGCGACCGTGCCATTTTTGGTGACCACGGAAAGCGAGCGCGAGACCTTGGGCGAGTACGAGATCCATCCGTCGGTCAAGACAGCAGCCGAGTTTTTCAGCCTCTTTTACGCCAACGGCACGCTCGGGCGGTGGCAGAGTTTTTTCGCGATCCGCGGCGACACCGAGTTGGAGATGGGCGAGTGGGCCGAGAGCAAAGAGTACGGCGGCCAAGTCCGGAGCTTTACGTTCCGCGCGCTCACGAACGCCAGCATTGGCCCGGCCTCGACCATGTCGACGCAACATCAGCATATTGCGTTTGCGGACGTGACGCAGGCCGATCCTGAGCGGTTAGTGATTGAGCTGCGCGTGTTTCTGCACGACATTCCGTACGGCGACTGCTTCACGGTTGAGCAAGTGCACGTCATCGAGCGCGGCCCGAGTGGCAATTATGTGGCCAAGGTGTCGCTGGGCATTCCGTTCTCCAAGGGCTGCATGTTCAAGTCCAAGATCATCTCGGCCACGCGCGAAGGCGTGGAGCAGTCGACCAAGATCATGTTTGAAGAGCTCAACAAGAGTGTGGCGAGTGGGGCGAGTGGAGGGGACGGTAATTCCGTCGTGCCAATCAAGCCGTTTCTCGTGTCCACCGACGAAGACCGCCATCTGGTCGGCACCTACGACCTCCACCCCAACCTCCGCGACGCGACGCAGTTTTTCGAGCTCTTTTATGCCAACGATACGATTGGCAAGTGGACCGAGTTCTACAAAGAGGCCGGCGACACGGACCACGTCATCTCCGCGTGGCAAGACACGCCCGAGTATGGCGGAGCGGTCCGGACGATCCAGTACCGGGCCCAAAACACGGCCGTCATCGGGCCGCCGTCGACCTCGGCCTTGTCTGAGCAGCACGTGCTGTTCCCGGGTAACGACGACGAGCCATTGCTGCTCGAGAGCAAGATGGATCTGTTTGACATTCCTTACGGCGACTGCTTTTCGGTCGAGACGGTCTACGTCGTCGAGCGCCTCGAGCCCACGCGGCTCGTGGTGCGCGTCTACGTCGCCGTGCCGTTCAAAAAGAGCACCATGTTCAAGTCCAAGATCATGTCGGCCACGCGCGACGGCGTTGCCAAGACCTCGACCAAGCTGTTTGAGTACCTGCGCCGCGTGGTCGACTCGGACACGGACACGGACAACAGCCACGGCGCCAGTGCGACTGACTTGAGTCCGGACCCCACGACCCGTCGGTCGTCTTTGTCCTCTTCCGCCGCCGACCCCTCGGCCTCGGCGCCGCGCCGTGTCCTGCTCGCGCGCCTCAACAGTACGCTGGACGGCAGCGTCGCGTTGGAAGAGATTTTCGAGAACCAGCGCGTGAGCATTTTTGGCAAGTGGGGTCCCAACCACTTGCTCCCGACCGACCGCGAGCGGTTCACGAATCGCAACGGCGACGTCGTCCTGAGCTTTGACCAGATCACGCACCCGCCGCACTGGACGTGGACGTCGCCGTGGCGTATTGACAAGAGTTATACGCAGTGCGATGACGAAGGCTGGAGCTACGCGACCGACTTTCCGCGCTTCAAGTCGCATCTCGCGCGCGGGCGGTCAAGCCAAAAGCGACTGGGGAACTCGGTACGGCGTCGGCGCTGGATCCGCATGATGGCGTACGTGGATGGCATGGACCAAGACCCAGACGATGGGGATGCGAGTCCCACGAGCACCAGCAATGGCCGCGACTCGCGGCCGCCGTCGCCATCGCTGTCATCCAGTTGAGGAAGGAGAAGCCGTTTATGGCTTCTTACTAGCAATACAATACGACACCGTTCTATCGTTTATTCCATGGCGACCTGTTCCAAAACTGTGTTTCGGAGTCGTGGCCTAGGCCATCGTAGAGCGTGGAATCCAGGCTTCTCCAGTAAATTAAATAAGGCGTATCTAGATGAGGACTCTGAGAGTCCACAGAGTCCAGGGTCCAGCTTCTGAATTCCACCTGGAGTGAGTGGTGCATGAGATAGAGGGCTGCGGAATGATGGGCTGGTCAGAAATATTCAGAATGTGCTGTGCTGGAGGCTACTTTTAGATCTTCCTGATCTGATCGTGCTGCACCGTGTCTAAATCGGGAATAGAGGGCGAGAATGATGCGGCCTACGTCCCCTCCTCTGAGCAGACATGCAAGGGAGAGAGCGGCTAGAGACGAGAGATCACTCTTCAACTTGAAGCCATCCCCAAGCAGCCCAACCGCCCGTTTTTCTCTCTCTTCACTCTTCCTCCACCATGAACATCTTCACGCGCACGATCCTCGCTGCCGCTGTGATTGCGGTCGCCATCCAGTCTAGCCTCGCCACGGCGGGCCAGCCAACGTCGATCGACGAACGCCGAGGCGAAATACGCGCGCGCATGCTGCAGGCCCGCATGGCGCGCCACGCGGCCTACGAGAAGCGCGAGTTCGACTTTTACCACCGCGACAGCAACAAGCGCCGTTAAGTAATCGACGGACGACATGGACAACGGCTCATACTCCAGCAAGCAGAGAGATGCCTGTCCAGCTAATAATTTATACACCGCTTCATTTGCCATGAATTTGTGTATGGGTTGATCTACAAAATTGGCTGGCGCTGGACGCGTCATCCAGTAGTCTAAACTCTTATCCAGTAAGTTACCAGTTGCTGGACTTCAAGGTTGCTGTGCCGGCGACAAAAAGTGAATAGAAGTTAATCTGAAACGGGGCGTCATTTATTTCCAGGCGACTGTTCGCTGTTTCGTTTGTGACAATCCAGGAAAGAGTGATGGTTTCGTGACGCATCGCGAAGGATAGCATACTAAAATCAAATGAAATGCTGTTCTGCCTCTTTTTCTTGTGATGTGCGCATTCGGTCTTTTATGGGCCATCAGTAAATTTCGCGTAATTTATTTTGTTTTGTGGCGTTTATGCAGTGGTGTGGGATTTCTCCATTTTCCACCGAGCGTTGATTTCCCAACATCGAAAATGCCCGGCGCGCGCGTGCGGATGCGTGGGCTCCACGAGATGCCGCTCGAGCGCCTCTTGTTCATCGTCGTACTCGGTTGTTCGGTGCTGCTCCTCTCGGTCGTGATGCTCCGCAGCGAAGAGGCCGCCGGCGTGACCCAAGCCGCGCCGCGTACGTTGTTCCGCGACGGGTTCATTGTCGCCCAGCAGAACGACGCGCGCCGCACCGAGAGCAACGGCAACGGCACCACGGTCGTGGCTGTACTATCGACTGGAAACAGTGAAGAGAAGGTGGTTATAAGTGAGGAAAAGAAAACGGGTACGGGCACGGGGACAGGCACTCAAGTCGAGGTTGAGCACCAGGGCGAGCATACAATGACCAAGATCAAGACCGAAGATGGCGACGAGATCACGATTAAGCGCGCAGCGAACTCCAAGAAAATCACGACCATTTCGGCCCATGAAGACGGCAAGATTACGATTGAGAACCGAAAAGAGGGCGAGGAGAACGAGGCGACTAAGAAGCCGACTTCGCTGAGTCTGAGAACCGTTGAAAGAGAGCCTCTCAAAGAAGTCAAGGAGGACACGGAGGAGGGTGATGATGGGATGACGCGGCGTGTCGGGTACGAGAAGATTTCTATCGGGAAAGAGAAGCCACAGGTCTCGTTAGAGGACGTGGATCTCTTGGGCGAGGAGCTCCAGCTACGCCGGATAGAGGCCGATGATATCGTAGCCAAAGAAAATGATGAAGAGGAACCAGTCACCAAGATGACCAAGAAAGTCACGGTCGTGGAAGTCGGACGCACGCTGACGAAAGTGAGTGTCCAGGATGCACCTTCGCCAATTGAAGTGTCGGCAATAGGAAATGGACAAGAGCAGTAAAGCAACGGCTCCGTATTTAAGCAATTCCTCCATATCACTACCACGTGTTGCTTGACTTGGTTTCAGTAAGGGGGAGGAAGGTGACCGACTTCACTTCTTGTGGCCCTTGCAGCATTGCCAGAAGCGCTGGAACTTGGAATCCGTGCGGCGCTATCATTGTCCAGACAGATTTCCAGTTAGGCGCCGCGATTGCTCCGACCCTCTAGAAGAGCTCGGCGATATTCCCCTACCTGCTGCAGCTCAATGTTCGTTCGCATCTCCAGCACCTTCATGAGCTCCGAGCGGTCTAACGTACCATTCTCTACAACGCGACAGACGCCCCAATGAAACCAAACGTCAGATATCAAAAACCACCTCCAGATATTAAGAAAAACACATACCGTTGCTGTCAAAGACACGGAAGGCGAGCTGCACGACCGGAAACGACAGCTCGACGCCCGTGACCACATGGGCCGCGTGGATAAAGTCGGCTTCGGTAATCTCCTCGGCACCCGTGAGCTCAAACGCGAGCTTGATATCGGTCACGTGGTTTTGCACGTGAAAATGAAAGTTGTAAAAGTCGTCCCAGGTCACAAGCTCGTCGCTGGCATTGAGCTTTTCGACGCGCTCCAGATAAGGCGGCAAGCGGTCGGCGTCAAAGCAAGACAGCAGCGTTATGGCAAAGTCGTGGACCGATATAACTTGGACCTTTTTCTGCTTGGGGTGGGGTTTGGCGTACAAATCAAACTCGGCTTTGAGGATTTCTTTGCGGAGCAAATCGAGGGCGGCCTCCAACTCCGTCGCACGTATTTGTTTTTTGCCAGAACGACCAAATAGAAATTTCATAAGTCGGGGTAGTGTCTCTTCGCCCGAGATCGTGAGCGTCGGCTTGGCGTCATCGGCGGCCGTAATGGCGCGCAATAAGTTTTCAATCACGTGACAAAACTCGATTTTATCGACGGCGCCATCGCCGTCGAGGTCAAACATACAAAACGCCACGTCGAAATGCTCCTTCGGGACTACACAGAGAGAATTAAAATAGACGGACCAAATCATAAGTGAAAGACGGAGACGTACTTTGGAGCAAATGGATGAGGAGGTAGCACTCTTCGTATGTGATCAAGCCATCCGCGTTCCCGGCAATCTCACACGCATACTGGACGTCGGCATGCTACAATACTCATACAAAAAATATGAGTTAAACCCTCTCTTCGTAGCTGTAGGAACTAGAATACTCTTACCGGAAGCCGCGTGTGGAAGCGGGGGAGGATCAGCGAGTGCACAAAATCCGTAAACGTCATGGCCGCAACCGGCGTTGCGTCCGGCGTCTGCTGGATGGTTTGGGTCGCGTACAGTTCAAAGCGCGTCGCCAGCGAGTCTATCGCTGCGCGGTTCTTTTTGTACTCATCCAAGTGGATTTTCATGAGGTCGACTTCCTCCAGCTTGGCTTTGTGGCGCGTACGCGACTTGAGGAGGTTGCGGCGGCCGGCCCGCGCGGGCTTCGGCTCGTCTGCGGTGGGCGTGGTCTCATCACTAGGGAGAGCGCCTGAAGGAAGCACGGTGAGCTTGGCTTCGCAGCGCGCTTCGTCCTGCGCGATTGCTGCTGCTGTGACGCCTGCGGCGACCAGCGCAATGGGGAGAAGCGATAGATTGCGGTGGCTGTCTTCAAGCGACGGTGCGACTACAAGTGCGCGCGCTGACGATGCCACGAAACGAGGTGCAGGCGTAGCAGTTGCCGTTGCCTGTAGTGCGTTGCGCGCCGCGACACGCACACTACGAGCCGCCATCATCTGCCCAAACGATCTTCCTTGCTTAGGTTTTCAAGGGATCCTGAATGAACGACAAGCTCTCCAGACTAATATTCAGTTCTGAGCCGAGCTGAGCCAAGCCAAGCCGAGCCAAGCCAAGCCGCAAGCCGAAGCTCGAAACGTGTGAACCACCTTGAAGCTCTTGGATTGAACTGACTTTTGACGACCGGGTAGTCACTCGTCGAAGTGCTATTCACGTCCACGGCAGATGGCCGAAAGGCGGATTACTCCTTGACAGGTCGTCTCGCGCTTGCTCTCTCTAGACCATGAGCGTGGCGCCGCCGCGTCGCTCAATTTCGGCGGTCGTCCGTACCGACATCAGCACGCCATTCAGCACCTCCCATGCGGCCCCGCGGCGCTCGCTAAGTAGCGTCCACCACGGGATCAATGGGCGGTTTGCACTCTCGGAAAAAGTCGCGCGCGAGTACGACCGCGCGGCGCTGCAACGGCGCCAGTCGCTCCACCAGAAAGCCACGTTTTCCGGCAGCGAGACCGCTGCCGACCTCACGGCGTACTTTGCGTTCTCGCGGCGGCGCAGCAGCGTCCCCAGCGAAGACCAGGCCGGTGCGATCGTCATTCTCAACAGCTCTGGTGGAGAGTATGGAAAAGCTCACACTCTGTGTGGATGAGTCATTTCAATAGGTCTCTCAGGGTTCCTCGAGTACCGCAAGCTCGACGGCAGTTGGCGGCCGTTCCTCTTCCAGACTATTGGCTACCAGCTCGTCGTCTTCCGCGTCCACGTACGCCAGCTTGCTCATATTGATATCTTCGTCTATTGGAAGGTACTGATCCTCTGGTATTCTAGGTGACCCACCAAGTGCAGGTCATGTCTACGGACATTCGCGACGCGAGTGAAATTGAATTGCTCGATGATGGCGACTGTACTTGTACGTCCATCGAAATTCCGCCTTAGGTCTCAGCTCCCAAAGTCTCATCAGATGGTCTGTTGATTCAAATAGCGACACGGCTCTTTCGGCTTGGGATTAATGGCACGGTCATTACGCTGCGTGCCGTGTCTAATCACGTTGCCATGTACTGGCTCGACGGCCTCCGTGAACTACGCGCCGGACGCCTCCCGGATATCGCGTTCGACCGCGCCACCATAGGTACCTACCTACCTACCTGTCAGTCTCTTCCTCTTTCTCTTTCTGGTGACTCATTTTTTCCACTCACAGAATCGGAAGACGATATCTTCCAGCAGATAGACCACTTGTCGCAGCTGCGTGAGTGGCGCCCGCCGCCGTCGACGGCCTCAGCCTCGCTCTGTGGACTCTGCTTTCCGTGTTTTGGGCGGCTCTGTATCGACACGCGCGATCCGGCTGACGCGCGGCGACAATCGGCGGCTGCAGCGTTTGCGACCACCCACAGTCCTCGCCCCCTCGCTCGATAGTTTCAGTTTTATTAAGCGAAAAGTTGACCGGAGAACTCATGGGTATTGCAATACGAAAGCCTAAGTAAAGTAATCCACGCAAAATGGCCAGAGACCGTAGGCTACCACGTCGTATCGCAGCACGACGTAGCCTTGGTCTTGGACGATTGCAACCGTGTGCTATTCGCTGAGCCACCACACTTTTGGGCCACGGCACACGGCGGCAAGAGCCGTCGCTTACGCAGATCGGCAACGATTGCATCGATGCGAATACCTACATTCCACTCGTCTTCACTAATGGCACTGTCGTCGTCACTACTGTCGCTGCCACGCATGAAATCCACAAAGCGAGAGAACCACCCAGTCGTCATTTGACCAGGCCGCATGCCCGTGCCGGCGTGGTGCAGTGCGACAACCGTATTGTCGCGCTGGCTGATCACCGGCGAGCCCGATGAGCCGGGTGCCGTGTCGGCATCGTACCGCACGCTGACATTGTCACGGTCTCCCACCGTATCACCACCGACTCGGCTTCTCGTTCGGTTATAGGAGGGCACGCGAATCACGGCTGCCTTGCCGTCCTTCGTCGAGGCAATAGTCTTGGGTTCTCCGTTCGCATGCTGCGGAACAAAGATCGGTTCACCGTCCACTGGGCCGCGCTCGCGCATGGTCAAGTACCCAAACGTCTTCGCGAGATCGGCTGACGCCGACGACCCATTGGGGAGTAGTTTTAAAAGACAATAGTCCAACGCTTCGTTGGCGACAAGGATCTCAACACTCGTGGCATTGATCTCGCCGACGCGTTCACCGAGCCGGCCGGTCGCATTGCAGGTGGAAGCCTCGGCCATGAAATTGACGTTGACTTGTTTCAGTGGCTTTGTGGTAGTTGTGGTGTTTCGCTTGATAGGAGACGGACTGGGAATACTGCTGTTGCGGGTTGTATACTTTCGAAAACGCGCGCTTGTCGACTGACCCGTCGGTGTCGCACTGCGGGCGACTCGAGTGAGTTCATAAAAGCAGTGGTAGTTGGTGACCATGTGGTTCCCACGGCCAAGGAGCCAGCCCGTGCAAAACGTCCACGACACATCACGCGTCGGCGGATCTGTAGGCGACGGGGTATCTCTCGAATCGTCAGAGCCCACGGCTCCGTCCGCAGCTGCAAAACGCGTCGGCGAATCGGTCGACGCGTTGGTAGATCGCTGGATAATCAGTCGTGCGACGCTGCGGGACTTGTTGTACCACTCGGACTTGCTTCGCTTATAACACACGGCCGGTTTCATTTCGTTTTTCCGGCCAACAATACTCTCTAACACCTTGGTCTCATCTTTACCCACCTCACTGTCGCTGTTGCCATTATTTCTGGCGATCGTGGGTCGCCGTGGGGAGAACGCAAACGTATATGACTCAATGACCAGCACTGGATTGTCTAATTGCGGACGATTGATCGGCAGCACCAACGTGCGCAGGCTCGGCCAGTACTCGATGGTCACGCGGTTGCCTACCATCAGCAGTGGATGGTTCCACAACACACGTCTTGGACGCCGCAGCGAACGCTTGGAAATCGACTGGTTACTAGCGGTGACCGCGAGCACCGTGTCGTTTGAAGTATCACGCACGACGAGGCGATCGCCTGGCAATAGATCAAGTTCGCGAATATTGACGGCCATAAGCAAAGCCCCTGGTTGACGGATGTGGCGAATCTGCGGCACTTGGTGGCGTGGGAATATCGCAAAGACATTGTTGGCTTCGCGGTTGGTAGTACCCTGATCGTACTCGTGGACAGCGACCTCCAAGGTCGGGTCGAACGGGATCAAACGTGGTGACGACTGAGCGGCGACAGCCACCAAAAAGCTTAGGAGAAACAGCATCCAACGCTTGACTGCCAAGCTCTTCATGGTGAGCACACAATTGAGAGAGTGAGGAAATCGTGGGGTGTTTGCTCTTTGCTTCTAGGTTGAACGCCGGGTCCCTACTTTACTATCGACAGCAACTGGCGGATCTGTTCCAGTGTAGCCATGTCTCTAATAAGACCGGGTCTATACCATGTCGCAGATGCACCTACAAATAGACCCACATGGGTACTGTGGGTCGGAGTGAATCCATATTGATGGTCTCTATAATGTCGCACAGAAACCCTCCTAGTGTCCCAGATGTAGATGTGTGCCATGCTATAGACCCTCTTCAGGTCAATGAGCTCACGTCATTTCGAAAATGGCGATCGCATTGGGCGTGGACATCGGCACGACGGCCGTGAAATGCGCGCTCGTCGAGACCACAACGCGTGCGCTGGCCGCCAGCGCCAATGAGGACACGGGCGAGTACGTTGACAGCGGTGTCGGCCGTGCCGAGCAGCGCGTCGACGCGATTTTACGCGCTGTTCAAGTCGCGCTCTCTAAGCTGCCGCAGGAGATGTTGCACAAGGTCTCGAGTGTTGGTATTTGTGGACAGGTTCGTGCGTCTCCGTCTATCAGTTGTCTGTGTACCTATCCGTACTGATCGGTGCTGGAGTAGATGCATGGTATTGTCTGGTGGCGTGCAGTGGACGTCGTGAAGGATACCGGGGCGGTACTGGCGAGTCGAGGAGTGGATCGGCCCGCGTGGAGTCGACTCGTGACGTGGGAAGATCAGCGCTGTTCGCCAGACTTTCTGGACGAGTGTCGGAAGCGTATGGAGACGACGCCTGGCGACAGCGCGCCGTCGTTGTCCGGATTAGCGTCTGGCTACGGCCTAGCGACGTTCGCACACACACTGGAAACGAATCCAGCGTCGCTTGATGGGTATGACGCGTGCGGCACGATCCACGACCTCCTGGCGTTCATTCTCTGTGGCCACACCTCCTTCAAAGATGTAACGATCGATACGACTGACGCGTGCAGCTGGGGCGGCTTCGACCTCGACAGTAAGAACTGGAATCTTTCCACGTAAGGAGCATTCTCTCTCGCCTCACTGGAAAGTACACAATGAGCGACTAACGGAACTGTAGCGTCGCAGCACTGGGAATCCCCCCGGAGATGCTTCCGCAGGTGAAAGCACCTGGCTCCATCATTGGACAGGTCTCGACCACTTGCCCATTTGGAATCCCAGCGGGAGTATCTGTGTTTGTCCCCATGGGTGACCACCCATGCTCTGTCGTCGCCGCCATCGTTCAGCACGAATACCAGACTGATTCGTCTCATGGTCTAACGTGTGAGTCATCCTTTCACATCTTGCTCTTGGTTTGCAGTCACAAACTTTTCTCTTACTCTAGTGGTCAACTTTGGCACATCGGCCCAGCTCGCAATGATCCTCCCTCGC
The DNA here is from genome assembly GCA_023334535.1 of Pythium vanterpoolii. Classification (NCBI taxonomy): domain Eukaryota; phylum Oomycota; class Peronosporomycetes; order Pythiales; family Pythiaceae; genus Pythium; species Pythium vanterpoolii. Next base: position 40,027 of record JAADVD010000172.1, on the reverse strand, counting down.
CACGCTACAGGAGCTCTCTCTACGTCGCCCAGCCGTGGCTTTGAGATCCGTCCGTTCGTCACAGACAATCAAGTGCTCGGGGTCGCTGCTGCTCTCTCTGGGTGTGTCTCCTATTGCATCATTTTTTATGTGCGTGATTCGTAATTTGTTTTCTGATCTCTCTCTGTCGTTTCGTATAGCGGCAATATGTTTGCTTGGCTCGTCCGACGCTGCCAAGAGTGGATGGCCGCCCTCACAGGCGATACCTCGACCTCACCGCCTACCAAGGAAGATACTGCCTCCAAGTATGCGCGGCTCATCGAGCTCGGTCTTGAAAAAGTGGAGACCGACCTCGTGTTCTCTCCAACGCTCAACGGCGAGCGCGCGACGCCCGACGCCAGCGGCTGTATCGACGCGCTTGGTCTCCACAACGGCTCTCTCGGTGATCTGAGTGCTTCGCTGTGTCGTGGATTAGTCCGTAACCTCGTGGAAATGGTTCCACAAGATCTCCGTGGTCGTCTCCGCTCGAGTCGGTACGTGTCACTAGTTCGATCTCAAGTCATTTTAGCAGGGGATGTGGACAAACCATCACGGTCTCATTTGGTTTTGCTGTGATGCCACCAGCGTCATCGGTACAGGTACCGCGCTTTTGCGCAATGCATTGCTGCAGCATTTTCTCTTGCATGAGCTGGACGATGCTGCGAATTTGCGTCTCCAGGATGCCGCCGATGCTGCTGTAGGCGCCGCACTAGTGACAGTCGGGGTGACCCTCTCCTAACCGATACCGATACTTCTCAGATTGTTCAACTTCTGAAAATGAATATAATTCAACAATCGATGGTAATTAGTTTATAAACTGGCCCCAATACGAATCTTTGTAACCTCTGCAAATGATGGGAAGATCTTCAAACGCTGCTGCTCGAAGTGTGGCTCTGAGAACCCCACTGGAAAGTGGAAATAGAGGCGTTCAAAGAAACATTACCGCCAACACCCGTCATCCACGGAGGAGAAAAAGCGAGCGACGAACGCCGCGACCAAAAAACACATAGAGACGAGCGCGGAGCAGGGAGCTAATTCATCAGTACACCCTCGACCGTTATGGGCTGCTGTTGGTCGAAAGAGGACGACCGGTTCGACGATCGCGCGTCGCTGCTCGCCAAGAGCCACCCGTAGGTTTCGTTTAGGCCTGTCTCGTGACGTCTATATGACGTCAGTGTCTAAAGCTACATGGGTCTAATCATATATGAATATTGGTCTTCAGTCGCGACGCCAACGTGATCAAGACCAAGCCGAAAGCCGCCGCCAATGGTCACTGCAGTAAGCCAGTACCAACAACAGCGCCGCCGTCTGTGGCGAAGCCCCCATCTAACGGCAGTATGCCTAACCGCGGATTTAAGAAGCCGATGGAAGAAGTGCATCCGACCACAGCGACCGTGGACCTGCTCGGCCTCGACCAGCCGCCGTCCCCTCCTCCGTCTCCACCCAAAGCCAACACCAACGCCCAAGCCCAGGCCCACGCGACGCCTCCATCGCACGTGCTCAACGCCGTGCAGAAGGCTGCCGACGATGCGCAGACTAAAGCGAAAGCCGCAGAAGAGGCCGTGACCAAAGTGACAACTGCTGTGGCCGCCGTCACGAGTATGGACGAGTCGACAGATGCCGATAAGGATAAGGAGGAGGAGGAGGGAGCGGGAGAAGGAGCGGGAGAAGGAGAGGGGGGCGAAGCGGAGGAGGCAACTACGATGAACGTGTCGGCGACTAGCAATGAGAGTGCTAACAAATCCAGCAAGAAGAAGAAGAAAAAGGTACGGTCAATCTGTTCGAATGATATACAAAACATTTGGAATGACTGACGAAAAGCATTCTACTAACTAAACAGAAGGGGAAGAAGTAAGTCGAAGGTGTCAACACGCAGCTTGTCAGACGGTGCATAGTGAAAAGAAATGGGAGGCAGCACAATAACACTGTTGTTGTCACTATTTGATAAATTGGTGGTCGCGAGCGTGTCGTCGACTGTCAACTTTAATACCGACACCGACTTGATCGTCTATGAAACGAAGGATAGTGCAGCGTGTCGCATCATGCGATCTTGGGTTTCTGTATTGTGCGATCTATGTTGAAGCTGTAGATGCAGGAATATTCTCGGCTGATCAAGTCAAGTCTTTCAAAACGTGGGAGATGTACCGACTAATCTGGGGTGTAAATGCAGCATTCGTCGTCAGCAGAAGCTTGATGGTCAATCGCTCCTTCCGAAATGTTTCGCAATGGCGGGACGTGTGTCCGCTCTTGCCAGTCAAATTACAGTTTCCATATCAACAGATACATCGTCTAGAACTCGCCTCCATTGCGAGCTCTCTGGTTTACTGTGAGCTGATATCTCAGCTGACGACAAAAAAGGGGATGTATCAGCTTTTGCTGGGGTAAAAATCAACACCAACGCCACAGACGCATGGCATCGTCAAGCGGACTATTTCCAAGCTATGAGCACGATACAAGTTAGCTTCTCGTGGCCGACGTCGTTAGTCGTTCAACGCCAGTGCGATTTCTTGAAGCGAGGTCCTTGTGATTGCTTCCTGCTTGTTGGACGTGGGATCCGTCTCTAAGACTTGCCGTGGTAATCAGTTGCGAGGTTTTCCTTGTCAAACACACCGCAGAAAAATACGCAAAGCACCGCGTGAGCTCGTCGCTCCTGAGTGTGGATTGAACGTCCTCGGCCGTAAGGAAAAGTCTGTGCATTCTGCTTGGAGCGTTGCAAACTGGGGGAACCCGCGACTCGGCTTCTTTGAGAGTAGAGGAGACGAGAGGAGAGAAGATCAGAGAAGAGAAGAGAAGAGGAGAGGAGAGGAGACTTAGAGAGATCGTGTCTGGGATCCGTTCCAACAAATCATTTTTGAACAGTCATTATCTCGCCTTAAGGCTAGTGTACAGTTTCACTTCAGGCTGGACGGCATTCTGCTATTAAACATGATACACTGGTCATGCTATGCGAATGACACCGTCCCTCAGGCCGCATCGCCAATCACCTCCACAGCAATTTCTCGACCACACTGCGACCGCGTCTCAACCTCGGGATACGCATTAAGTAATCCATCGGACGTGAGCTGCGACGCGCGCAGCAACTTGACCGTTGCAAACGGATCGCTCACGAGATTAAATAGCCCGACCGCCAAATCGGCACGCGGTTCAAACCGAAAGACGCGGCCCGAGTCGGTCTCAAAGTAAAAGAGCGAGACAAACGGAAAGCAGTACTCTTGCCCAATGAGCTGCTGAACGAGCGATTCGTCGTTCATAATGGGCTGAAAGAAATGCTCGATCGTATCTCTGGAAATCCGAAACGTTGTGAGACCGGTGCACTTGACGACGACCGCATCGCCGTAAATATCGTCGCTCGTGTCGTCGTCACCCAGAGGCTGAATCGACCGGATGTCGACGTTTACTGTGGCGTGGTACTTGGAGTAGTTGGCCCACTGATTAAGGAACTGATCGATCGACGTGAACGCTGGACTCTCGACTGTGTCCAGAAACACGGATCGCACAATGGCTTCGAGCGTGCGGCTGTGGGCCGGACGGCGCGGATCAAAGCCACGGCAGAAATGGTCATAATACTCGCGCGTCTTTTGGGCTACGAGCTGCCGTGCGTTGGCGTACCGTGCGAAATGCAGCGACTCGAGCAGTGCGCGACGGCTTTCAAGTTCGGCGACCTGTTGCTGCACGACCCGCAAGGCCTCGGCCATGCGCTGTTCGTTCGTGCCATTATGTCCAGCCGTCGGCCGGAAGCCTGGGTGGTCGTAGCTTAAGCGCTGGAGGTTGCGGCAGTTGCGTGAGAGCACGCGGCGCTGGCGACGCGTCGCACGTGGCGTATCGCTATGGACTAAAGCGCGCACCGCTGGATGCGTCAAGGCTCTGGAGGTGCTGAGAGCTACTTCTCTGGACACTTCAGTATAGGTGGCGGTGGTGGTGGCGACACGACGCCTTGCCCGCGCCGACATCGAGAGGTGTGGGATTGAGAGCATGCTCACTTTCTTTCTCTCTGAGACTTGAAGTGACTTTGGATTGTGAGGGGAGAACCAAATTACTCTGTAGCTCCTGAAAAGTTGTTTAGGTCCCTGTGTGAATTAATTTCTCCATGCGATCAGGGGTTGGCGGCAAGAGGTGTTTTGGTTGTGTAGGCGTTTTGCGATTGATCGTGGTTCTTGGATGTACCAATAACCACCCCACCCCCCGCATCCCACGACAACTCAACTCATGGTGGTCCACGAGATAACAATAGACGACCATTTACTAAGAACATGCATCCAGGAACAATTGCTAGGGTGAACGACCTCAACCCAAAAAGAAAATCGTCATGACTCGACGGTCTAAAGTCCGTGCCGGTTACTTTTTGCACTTTCACACTGCACAAAATGAAGAAAACTGGTCTTTTGGAACCTGTTTTCTATTATTTCTCGTTTCTTTTTTTTCCACCGATTGCGTTTGGTTTGGTTTGGTGGCGCAAAATCAACTGAAACATCGACTCCTTCGAAATTTAGTTCTATTAAAAAGAAAAAGCTTCTCAGCGTGTCGTTTTTATGTTGGCGGTCTGCCCACAAGTAAAAGCGACCTTTTGGAAGCCGTTTCATTACGTCCCACAGTTCAACTGCACCCGCGTCTGGACGCGCACGGAGTGAAATGTTCTGCCGAGGTTCGGTTGCATTGCTGCCCCCACGAGCTTGTGTTTTAACTGAACCCCAAGCCAGTGGGAATGTTCAGTCATCCAAGAAGCTCGGTAAATAATCGTGTGCGAGGTCGCCGTTTTACTTTTTGTTTTGTTCCGTTTTTTTCTTTTTCTTCTGGATTGTCGTGCATCGCATTGTTCTAGAATCAAGTGCTGCCGACGCGGTCGTCTACGACCGTGACAACCACGCGCGTGACGCTGAGGAACCGTTCCCAGCTCGCAAGCAGTGCACTGCGCGTCTCGCTTCCTTGTAAATACCACACATCGAGCTTGGCCAACGAGCTGTAGAACACCAAAAATAAAAATCATAGAACATAATTAGTCGCCCTCCCAAATTAAAATTCACGCCTCCCATTTCCACGTACTCGATGAGGGCGCCAAATAGATCGTTGCGCAGCGTAGGCTGGACGCCACAATCCCGCAGCACGCGCACGACCATGGTCGCGAGATTCCCCAAAAGGTCCTTAAATTCTTTCGGCTGGGACAGCCCTGCCCCAATCGTCAGCAGGCCGTGGACCACCAGATACAATTTGGTCGATAGCTCCTGGAGAATCGCTGGTTCGTAGGTCTCTTCTAGCTGCGTGAGGACGTGGTGGCGAAAGACCGCGAGTGCGTCCGCGTCATTGATTAAATGGGCCTTGAGGTCCCGTAGACAGTTTGTCATGGTCGTGCTGAGCTCGAGCCCAATGGTCGAGCGAACACTCGTAGGCACGAGTCGCTCTTGCAACAGCAAAAGACTGGGCCAATCATTCGATTCGAACGATCGTAAACAGATATCCGCTGCATTCTCTACTGGACTGGATAGATTACTGGTGAAGAGAGGTACTGGGGGAGACGACGCGAGCACTGTAGACGGTGGTGTCGTGTCCACAGGAAGCGAAGTGTCCAGGGAGGGAGTCACAAGCCGCCGCAGTAGTAGCGGCGAGGGCTTTTTCTGGGGGATCCAGTGGACCATAATCAGCGCTGTGACAAACAGCAGCTCGTGCCACGTCAGTGCACACGTCGGCTTGTAATGCGGATGCACTTCTAGTCGCCCGTGCAGTAAAAAGAGCACGCAGGCATACTTGGTCGCTAGCTTTTCCGAGAGTGAAAATGCCTCGCGGATGTGGAACGCCACAACGCCTTGGAAATTGCGGTCTTCCATAGCGGCATAGACGCGTCGTAGGTTCTCGAGCTGGCGCCGGCAGTTTTTGAGCGTACGCTGGGCCGCGTCGCTGATCTCATCGAGGTCTTTCTGGATTTTGGTCGTGCTGAGCTTTTTGCCGAGGAGCCAGCGTGCGACGGCGCCGTCGATCGCATAGTAGCGCTCTATCATAAAGTACTGCTGCAGGGGCGGGAGCTGGAAGAGCAGTTGCGACCGAAAAAGACTCGGCTGGAGAAGATAGTGCTCGAGCTTTTCAAACAATCGGTATTGGTCCACTGTGTCGCGCCACAACAGTTCGCGCATGGTCGCGGCGTCACCGATCGCTGGCAAGTGGTCGTGCTGGGCCGAGAGCAGACGCTGCGCCAGTGCGTCGGGGGCGTTGAGGCCTTGGAGCCATAGCGCATAGACCTCTTCGTTGATGCGCACAGGATCGGTGAGGAATGCTTCAAAGACTTCTCGCATTTTGGGGAACGCTGCGTCCATGGTGACTCCTGCTGTTGGAGGTGACAGAGAGATTGACTTCCATTGCTTGGTCCTAATGTAGGAACATGAAGTCTTGATATAGGACCGTTCTTATTGATCTAGTACAGTTGAAGCATGTTCACATCTGTGACGTGTGAACACGCCTTGGTTTCTCAACGGCTCGGAAGGATTCTCAACCGAGACAGCAATGCGACCGATCGCACGCCGTCGTCTGACTGCGTCTGTATCTTATGTTGTCATCCATGGACGTGGACCAATGGTTAGTTCCAGCGCTGCGTGCCTAGTGTGTGTGGAGCTCCTAGTACTGTTACACGTTTTATTTTGACCCACAGCCGCTAGTGAACGATTTGGGTCACGATCAAGAACGCATTAGCAGCGAACCATCTCTGCTTCTTAGAGACATGCTGTGAGTACAAGCACGTACATCCTATTGGAAAGATACCCAATCAACACATACTGGTGTTTTTTTAGTTTTGCTGGTTGATGTAGGGAGGCATGGTCGGCTGTCGTGGTCGCTGGGCCATTGCCTGTGGAGGCTGCACCGATCTATGTTCCTCCACCGACTGACACCGCTGCTGGCGATGCAGTGTTTCTATACGGCGCTGCTGCATGGCCTCAGAGACCTCGCACCGCGGTGCCGTGTGCTTTGCGTATTCGTCGTGCGACGCGCGTATCCGATCCAGTCGTTTGGCGTAATTGGCATGCTTGCGCTGCTTTTCTTCTTGACCCAGTGAGAGCGTAGCTGGTATGATGCCTACATCGCTGGGTAAATGGGAACGTGGGGCTTGGCTGCTGCCGTATTGTGATGCCTCGGTCCGGAATCGCTGCGGCGGGTCAGCACTGGCCTGACCTGTCGGACTGAGGAGGTCTTTGGTATTTGGATACGGCGTGCGTCCATGCCGCGTCGCGACGTTGGTTTTTCTATGTGACGCCATCACAACGTACAGTCAACCACACAACAGCCTAGGCTCCATCGTATCGTCGACGTACCGTGCGAGGTGGGAGAAATCGAACTGGCCCTTGGATTGCTTAGCTCGTTGTTGTCTACGGATCAGTAGGGTAGTATGGGTGAGAGTGATTCGCACAGAATCAGCAGCATCACGTACGTGAGCATCTCAGGGTCGGATCTGTCAGGTGCTCGGACGATGGATGACCCACTCGCCACACTGTGTCTGGCGGTGTGATGGAGGACACGACTAAACTCACGAAAGCAAATGTCGCCACTGCCGTCCGTATCGACCATCGATGCAACGTGACGAAACTCGCGCTCGGTCAAGTGGAGACCCAATCCATTTAACTAACCATTCCAGTAGACGAAAGTTAGTATAAGCGGTCCAAGCAACCAGAAGAAGACAACGCACCCCTTGGCGAAACTCTGTGTATGAGAGCTTCCCGTTATGGTCGTCGTCAAACGAACTGTAGACAGCGTGAAGCTGCGGTGCAAATGCTTCGAGCTTGTGCCGTACAGCAGCACTGATCGCTTCGTCCTACGCCAGAATTACACCCACACAAATGAGACACCGTATCGTTCGTCCTCGTCCTCCACTTCCCCAAACTCACTCACATCAATGCGCTGGCGAGGGTTCTTCACAACGGCGTTCTTTAGAATCGTATACGCATCCTGCGGCTGGGGCTGGGACTGGACCTGGATCTGGGCTCCTTCTTTTGGACGGTTCTGGACCTTTGCACAGTACTGCTCGCCGTGAATGAGGTTTACAAACTCGTCGTACGTTAGCCGTCCGTCTTGGTTGAGGTCGTGCGCATCCAACAAAGCCCGCATCTGTTGCCGTGGGAGCTTGATTCCTTGGCGCCGAAGGTTTTCGGCAAGCTCCGAGAGCGTCACGCAGCCATCTTTGTCGGCGTCCCAGTGGCGAAAAACCTGGCGCAGTGGCCGCATGTCGTATTTCGTCCGTAACACCGTGGCGACGCGGTCGGCGTCGGGGTACAACGCTGTGGTGAACTCGTCTGTCTCTGGATCCTCTCTCCGTGGACGATTCGTTTCGATGGCGGTTGATATTGCGGGTTCCTCGGCTGGAGCCCCATAGACAAGGCCGCAAAAGTCCTGGTACTTGAGACTCTGCGTAGGAGTCGTCCTCGCAACGTGAGCGAGGATTGTTTCGACGTTGCGGGGACCCAGTGTCTTGCTGAGACCAAGCGACTGGACCATCTCGCGGATCTCAGCGAGCGAGAGCTGGCCGTCTTTGTCACGGTCCCAGTTCAGAAACGCCAGCCGCAGGCTCCGTTTCCCGTCGTAGCGATCGCGCAGCAGCGCTGAAAAGTCGTGGAGCACAGGCTCGAGATACTGAGGTATTGGGGCTGCTGTCTCTGCCGAAGGTGCAGAGATGATTTCCGGTTTCAAACTGGACTCTTGGGTCGCGACCTTCACTGCCCACTGCACCTCCGGGTTTGCGACGGGCTGAGGAAGCTGTGGAAGCCCAGCATGAGCTCGATCCATCAAGGTTTCACGGTCGCCTGGCATTGTGAGCGAGTTGCGCGGTCGCTCCGTACGAGCACTCTAGAAAATCCATCACACGTACTTCAGTATCAGTTTCTATTCGCCTGTACGTAGTACAGTGGAATAGAAGTCAATCGTACGTGGATCCGACGCTTCGTAGACGGCGTCGCATTGATGGTCGCGTGCGGTGGGTCGGGTTCCGACCGCCGGGCCGTTGCGGCACCGTGACGACCAAGTAGTGGACTGCGTGTCGCACCACAGATGACAGTATCGCCGCGCGCCGACGCGGGCCGTGGCGTATTGCTATTGCTATTGCTATTGCCGCTCTGGTGGCGTCGCTCCCGCATCTTTAATGAGGCTAATGCGTGTCCACCGCCAGTGCCGTCCCTCAACCACGTTGATTCGCTTCACCTCTGCTTTGTCCATCTATATATACACCTCCATAGCGACAACCCAGCGAATACCGTCCGGTCTCCCCCTGTATTCTTAGAACCGCTCCTCTCCATTACAGCTTGTTGGCGTGGTCTCTTCGACCATCCGCCTCGCCGCCACCTTCACTGCTGGCTGGAATAAACTGGTATAGCGCCATGGCCGCGGCGCCACAGAGCGCGGCGCCGCCTACAACGTACTTGGGAGTTTTGTACAAGTCCTTGGGCACGATCACCAGGCCGCTTGCAAAGCCGCCGACAAACGGGTTCATCATGTCGTGACGCCCACGCACCATTTCCATACTGCACGTAAGCCCACCAAAGACTGTGAGGAACCCGCCAAACAGCAACACGTTACGGCCGCACGACTTGAGCAAGAGCCGCGACAATTCCTTGCGTTTCGTCGAGGGATGCGGTAGCGTAGCGAGGTGCTCGCGCCACGCATGCTCCGAGGCGCCGACGAGTGCGTAGAGATCGACGCCAATTGTCCACGCAATGCCGGCGCCGATGCCGCGGTACACCATGAGCGCCGTGGACGAGACGCAGTCGGTCGAGGTATGTTTGCTGCTGGTCGCGAGTACGTGGAAGCGTTGTGAATCGCGTTCTAGATAGCGTGAGGACCCGAGTGAGGTATCGATCAATGCGCTGTGAATCGAAGCACCTTGGTGGGTAGTTTGGGGTGTGTCAGGTCGCTGAAAGAGCCGTGCGAATACCATATCCGCGTGCTCGCGGCTGCGCTTCATTTCCATATCCCGACAGCTGGATGACTGTCGGGAGTTCCATTGGTATCGTCCACTATTTTAGGTGCTTTGTGTGGTCCACATAAAAGCAGAATGATGGTCATCAATTTGAATCAGAATTTGGCGCGCGAGATTTGGAACAACCAACAAAATGCCGAACGAAGAGATCGCCATGGACCGCCACGAAAGCGACGTCTCTGTGGACACCCACAACTCTAAATCGGAGAACCCACAGACACCAGTCAACAGCACAAACCCGAAGTCATCAAACCATGTCGAAACGGATGCCAACGACCCAGAAATGACCCCGCAAAGACCCGACAAAGTGACTCCACCATCACCGTCCAACGTCTCCACCGCCACCAACGACCGCAAGCGCAAACAGGAACCGTCCGAAGAACCCACTGACGATGCCGACGAGTGTGTCCGCCAATTCTCTCGCGCGCAGCTGCGCGTCCACGTCAAGCGCGCGCGGCTCGAAGCCAACATCGCGGTCCAGGATGACATCAAGGCCCTGCGGTTTGCACTACTCCACGCCGAGCAAACTGCGCAAGCGTATGAACGCCAGAAGCAGCATGCCGACCAGCGATACGACGCGCTCCAGCAGAGCATGGATACTATTGTCCATCTACACCAGCGCACGCTCCACGGTATGCGCGACCACCTCCCGCTCGAGCAGCTCGTGGTATGTGCTTCGTACTGTCTATTCTATTCTAGGGGTCTATCCCTCACCAGTTTTCTTTGGATACACCAGGCATCGCTCGACAAGGAAAAAGGCAGTAAGGAAGCACTACGAGAAGCGTACCAAGAGCAAAACGCCGAGCTCTTGCGCGCGCAGCAGCGTATCGCGTCGCTCGATGCCCAGATTGTCCAGTACCAAAAGACCGAGACTGTATTGGCCCAGTCGCTTTCACATTTCCAAGACCAGTTTGCGTCCAAAGATTTCGACAAAGCAGCCACAGTCGAGCGTCTAAAGCGCGAGCTCGAGACGCAGCATTGCGAGACCCGCAGTGCACTCCAAGCCGACGTCGCGCGGCTTGTCCAGGACCGCGATGCTCTCCAAGTCCAGCTGCAGCAGCTGAAGGCAGACCATGTTGGGCTCCAAGAAACGGCCCAAGCCGTGATCGAAATGCAAGAAGTCCGCGACGCCGAGCAGCAGCAACTGCGGGCGCGCGTCGCCCAGCTCGAGACCGACAATGCGGTGCTCGCGTCCAAAGTCGATACTGTCCAAACACACGACGCCCACTTGCGCAGTACGATTTTGGCGTTAGAGACCCAGCTGCTTACACTGAAGCAAGACGCAGCGCGGCTCCAAAAGGAGAATACCGAGCTCAGTGCGATCGCTAGCGACCTCATGGACATGGCCGAGCAGCAGCACGCCCACACACAGCAGACTCTCCCGACGTCTGATACCAAGGAAGACGGCGAGGCGCGACTCGCCCGGACACGCACGCGGCTGCGTGAATCGCTTGGGTAGAACAGAGACCCACGAGGCGGTGGCATCGTGAATAGAAGATCGATTATTAGACCACAATGGTCTTGTGATTTCGCTTTCATTTCTTTCCAGTACTGTATGCAACGCGCGACGCGACATGGTGCGTATCAAAACGTCCCGCTCACTTTTTCCCCTTCTGTTTGGAATACAGCAATAGTCCGTCATTCCTATTTTTCGGATAAATCGCACCAACTTCCACGCACCTTTTTCTTCTTCTTCTTGTTGGCTTTGCTGGAGCTTCCATTAACGTTCGCCGACGTGGTCGGCGTCGTCGTCTCCTCTGCCGTGTCCCCTTCGCCCTCGTCCTCTCCCTCTTCATTCTCAATTTCGTCGGCGTCAGTCGACTCGTCCATACTCATCACGGCCGCCACGGCTTTAGCCTCGGCTTCTTCGGCCGCTTTGGCTTTGGCTTTGGCGTCATCGGCCGCTTTCTTCATGGCTTTGAGCACGTGTGGCGGTGGCGACGGCCGCGGCGGCATGAGGTCCGAGAGCTCTTCCTTCGGCGACTCAGATGCAACGTCGACATCTTTGGTCAAGAGCTTGGTCGATAGTCGCTTCTGCAGTTTGCGCAAAACCGCGTCGTCATCCTCGTCGTCCTCATTCGCCTCGCCACTTGTGATCGTCGTATTGGCCGGAGGTGTCGCCTGGGCAGGGGCGTGGGGAGGAGGCGGAGGAGAATGCACTTCGTCCATCGGTTTTTTAGGCCCGCCGTTGGACGCACTGCCATTTGACGCGGGCTTGACGATAGCCGGCGGCGCCGTCGTGGTGACTGGCTTGGTGTAGTGGCCATTGGCGGCGGCTTGGAGCTTGGCCTTGGTCATGTCGCTGGTGTCGCTATTGGTGACCAATATTCATACATCATTAGATCCGTGTAGCTTTCGACGTCGACGTATGAAAAGCGCCACGAAAGGGGTCAAAAAGAAACGTACGGGTGGCTCTTGGCGAGCAGCGACGCGCGATCCTCGAACCGGTCGTCCTCTTTCGACCAACAGCAGCCCATAACGGTCGAGGGTTTTTGAATGGATTAGCTCCCTGCTCCGCGCTCTTCTCTCTGTGTTCTTTGGTCGCGGCGTTCTTCGCTCGCTTTTTCTCCTCGCGTTGTTGACGGGCGTTGGTGGTGGTGTTTTTTTGAAGGCCTCCGTTTCCCAGTCACACTTCGAGCGACAGTCTGCTTGAAGATACTCATTCGATTATTTTACAGAGGTTCATCAAATGTTAGTCTATATCGTTTCTAGAAACCGATCAATATTATTTAAGTATAACCTAATTAGTATAGAAGGTCTCGTGAAAAATCGGATATCGGTTAGGAGAGGTTCAGCCGATCACATCAGCACACTGTAGGTGCTGTAGGCTGGCTACAGTGGCGACCGCCGCGTCCTGGAGACGCCGATTGCGGTGGCGGCGATCTCCGGCAAGTGGAAATACTGCAGCATAGGTGTTGGAGCGCGGTGCACGAGCCAAAGACATTGCCGTAATCACAGCACAACCAGGTGAGACTGTGGGTCAATTCCCCCGATAAAGTGACCTAAGCCGCCACTAGTGACGGACACGGGTTTCGATGGTTCTGATCGTCGACACAGCGTCTCAGCGCCTATATGTCTTTGCTGGACCTGGTAAAAGTGGCACTAGATCACGTCGTCTATGCTGAGCATGAAGCGTCAACATTGCTGGTGTAGACCGTCTTAATTTGTGGGTGAAAAAAGGCTAAATTGGTGCCGGAGTCATGGAAGGTCTATTAAATGGTGCTTACAGTGGACGAAATTGAAGCAGGGAAAACTGATGTCATCTCCACGATGTTGGCTCACGTGCGCTCGATCTACTCTCGCTTTTCGGAGATGCTGCTCATTGATACTACGCACAAGATAAATTGGTAAGTCCGGTGTCCATTCTGGTCATGATTGTTCCAGGACTAACTCGTAATTTCCGCAGGTACAACTACCAGCTTTCTTCTATGATGACTATTGACGAATTTGGTGAGGGCCGTGTTGTGCAACATTCGCTCATAGTGACGAACAGCGATTGGCACATGTCGAAGGCTCCCGATCGTTCTGAGTCGGTGCACGTGAACACGAAGCTCCTGCAAGTCACTGTTGCTGACAAGGACCTGAACGAGATTCTTTGGCCGATGAGATTGCTTCAGCCAAGATTGAGAAGATGAAGAAAGGGAACGGTAAGGACAAGGCGGGACAAAAAGAGTAACGAAAAGACAAAATTGCAGCGAGAGACGAGATGCAGTGATGATGGCTTCGATAGCGACGTATACATTCTGCTCAATCGCAAGAGCACGCGCATAGGACGTTAGCCCCTTGACCCTAAGAAGAAAGCCATGAAGGAGAAGTTTGCCTTCCACCGCGTGCGTGCCTCGCAGCATGCGTGTGACGCGAGACGAGAAGTCTCATTGGCTGCGCTCGTGGGCTCATTGGAACGGGAACAAATCGCCATGTACCATGTACTTGTGTGTGTGGATCTCGAAGCGTTCATAGTGGCTTTCTCCAAGTGTCGCTGATGGCGAATGTGAAGAAGCACGCGTCGCAGCTCATGAATGAGTTCATCGAACGCACCGTGATGTGCTGGATCCGCCTGATCACAGCGCGCCAACCGGCCGCCGAGTTGTTAATATCGCGACGAAAGAAGATTTGCTGCTGGAGAACAAAGTCGCGGAGAAATAGTTCATGGAGTGTTTTGTAGCCAAGCTAACGCAAGTGGAGATGACGGTGCAAGCAATGAGAGCCAAGCTGACGATAGAAGGGAACAAGACAACGTTCGTCTTAGACAAGCCCAAGATAACAGTTGTCATGGACGCCAGTGAACCCAACCTTGTGTTTGCGAGTTGCATGTCCCTGACCTCAGTGCGAGCGACCCGACACCGAATCGAAGTCTTGATTGTTCAGAGCAAACTCATTTCTCGACGCCCAACATTTACACGGAAGTGCTGAAGGCGCCACAATAAATCCGAAAGCCGTCAACGTCTACAACATCACCACCCGCATCAACCGCGTCTGGTGAAGGCAAAGACCTCGAAGAGGCACGTAATGTGGTTGCCGCCACGAGCGTGGTTCAAAGAGCTCAAGCCCACATGTGAGTGATACACAGCACCCCTTCCACTCGCAATCTACCAAGGCGAAGACTGAGCGAATTCTTGATATGCGTGGTACTACTATGAAGTCTGCACTAGCGTTTTATACAATTCCCAGTAAGTTTCTTTGATTTCGTGGTGTGGAGAACTTGCTGCTGAATGATGAGAGTTTGGATCCCAGACTCTCAAATGGACGGACAGGTAACCATCCGAGTTTACTACGCTCTCTTCTCATTTTCATAGTGAATACTATATGGTGTGGACCGTGAGCAGCGCGATCTACAGCAGCATGCGCGTGATAGATAAAAATCTAGCACCAGGTGAGTCATTGTTGGTTGTGTGATGCGTCGCATCGGCATCACTAGGGTTTAAGGAGCCCAGTGAGAGAGAGAGAGTGCGCTGGGAAAGCGTATCCATAGTGGCCCGGAAGAGCTCATGTTGCGGCGCTTGACCAACGGCACAACGGCATCTTCAGGCCCCGGGAACGCGACTGGTCCTGGATATGTGCATAGGATGGCTGGGCATTGTGGCTACAGTCATTCGAACGGGGCTGTGAAGTTGAAGTATTACTAGGCAGAGGGCGGATACGACAAAGGTATTTAGCGTGTTCACGTCATTTCGGCAACCGGTGTGTGCCACACGTCCCTGATCACAGTGATGGCCTCGTCAGTGAGAACCTCATACCGAGGCCACCGTGGTCGAACAGTCTCCTCTCGTTGCGTCTGGGAAGAACAGGCCCACATGCAAATGGTTTGGTGCAGTACCAGTTGGGTGAGTGCGATGTGTCGTGCCGTGCGTCGCAACGAAACGTGTCCCCATGTACCATGACAAACTGTGTAATGCAGAGTCCCACATCTCCACTGTAGTAACCACTGGCAGACTGTCGTGCTCATCACGGCATTCGTGCGACGGCAGGCAGATGTTTACGATTTTCATGAGCTGCTTCAATACAGTGCCGAGTTTTGACCGCTCAATTCCGTATGGGTGTGTTCCATGTTGCAACAGCCATGAACTGGGTAGAAATGGAGTACAAGATCCAGAGTGTTGAAGCGGCCACTGTGTGAACAATGCAGTTGAATGGAGCTTGAACCGTGACCTAGTGTAATTAGTATTTAGGAGGGATGGTGGCTTCCACGCATTAGGCATTGCGGACCAAGTGCCTGCCGTGTTCACTGTTTGGTTTCGACACAGTTCCGCCTTGTCATGGACACTAGCATATTGCTGCGCACACGACCACCACCAACCAAGCAGAATATGTTGGGTTGCTCACAGTTCTGTGTGCGACCTAGCATAAAAAATGGACGTCGCTAGACGTCGTCGGCGACAGCATGCTCGTCCTGCGCCAACTCGCTACCTATTGACCGCCCCACAACGCCCGCGTGCGCGCGCTGTCTGGTGATGCTCGCCTCCTGACCGACCGCCTCGGGGTATCCACGTGGACGCACCACCTCAGGGCCTGGAACAAAATGGCTGACGCAACCGCCAACGTTACAATGGACTAAAAACGTAGTTTGAGAACGCACCATCAGTCTGATCGCTTTGAATGGCGCGG
The DNA here is from genome assembly GCA_023334535.1 of Pythium vanterpoolii. Lineage (NCBI taxonomy): Eukaryota > Oomycota > Peronosporomycetes > Pythiales > Pythiaceae > Pythium > Pythium vanterpoolii. Next base: position 23,961 of record JAADVD010000172.1, on the reverse strand, counting down.
ACTCTCACCTCTCCGCCGCGGAGACTTCCTGCGGTGGCAAACTTCCATCTAAACTTGCTTCCTTTCTTTCCTTCTTATTAGTTCGCACTGACGTCACCACATAGACTCCAACTTCACCATCATCATATTACCTGTGGCAACCATACAATTTCTAGAGGCCAAGGTCGCTGGTCCAGTGGTTTATCATAGCGGACATTCTGTTCTGCTATCTCAAAGTAGGACATGTTCTTTGACCAATGGCCCATCCGTGAGGGTCGCATCACCAGCTTTCACACTCAGTAGCTTTTAAGTCGCAGCGTTGTGGTTGCCTCACGGTAGAGTGTTCTGTGTAGATGGACGCCACGTAGCACAGGCAATGACCTCAGCGTTTCGAAATTACCAGCAAGCCTTGACCTTGACAGAACCGACAGCATGAAGAGCTGACTCCTTGAACGAGCTTCAAGCAGTTGTCGTCTCGTATCCGAGAGACGAATCTTTTTAAAAAGGCTCAGCGTTGTTTCTGAGGGACACCATCGTTCTGGGCGAGCATCTGACGGCAGTGCGGGAAGGGAACGTCAACCATTTGTGTTGGTGCATCAGTCACGCTTGCCCACTAACTTGATGTGCTATTAAAATAGTGACAAGTCCATCCCCCACTGAAGCTGAGACACTCGCGTACTATACATAAAACAGTAAGTAGATGAATCAATAACTCTTGAGATAGAGTTGTATGTACTATTTTACCGATAGTATGTCTCGTTTATGTGCAATAATCTGGTCGGGTTTGTGTAACGTGACTTTCGGTGCACTCACTTCGCTCTCATCTCGTCTCGATGGCCTGGCTTTTCGGACTCCGGTCCAGTATGTGCTGGACTGCTCTCTAGGTAGGACGTCTCGATGAGCATACCAGGGTGAGGTCTCTCTTGTCCTGTGGCCAGGGGCGAGCAGTGAGGTCTGAATCGACTCTCATTCTCCAACTTTCTGCGTCGATCGAAGACCCAGTCAGTCCCTCTCACCACCCACCACCGCCTCTGAAACCGGTACCTTTCAAAAGACCATGGTCCGCTTCCTTCACGCTGCACTCGCTTTCACAACCGCGGTACTCGCATCGTCGTCGGTGGATGCCTACCGCCCAGGCGATTCCATCTGCACGTATGCGACTTCGCGCTCGAGCTGCGGCCTCTCGTCGATCACACCGTCCAAGACCGATCGCAGTGTACTCATCTACCCCGGCGGCAAGACCCGTTGTGCGTTCGACAGCTTCACGGACGCCAAAACCGGTTTCACGACCAACGCGACGTACTTTTTCCAAGTGTTTCCCAAGCCCCAGAAGAAAAAGCTCGCCGTCATCCTCGAAGGCGGCGGCGCGTGCATCGACAAGGCGACTTGTAACTTTGCGTTGCAGTGTTCGCTTCCGTCGCAACTCATTGACACGACCGCCGAGGCGAGCAGCGTCGGGATCCTCAACTCCACGGACCCCAAGAATGCTTTTAAGGATTGGAACATTGTCTACGTGCCGTACTGTACCGGTGATCTCCATGTCGGGAACCGCGTGCTCGACACTTTCGAGAGCGGTGTCGAAGCTGTTTTTGGCCGGCCACAGTGTCTTGGGCGTCAGCAAAAGACGTATCTCAATGGCTTGAACAACGTCAAGGCTGCGTTCCAGTGGGCTAAAGCCAACTACCCAAACGTCGACGAACTCGTGCTCGGCGGCATGAGCGCCGGGTCGCTTGGTGCCCAAGCGCTCGCGTCGTACACAGCCGAGCTGTGGAACGTCGAGCGTCGCGGCATCAAGTACGGAATCATTGCCGACAGCTACATTGGTGTGCTGCCAGCCAATACGACCGCCGGCAAAGTGCTCAACTTTTACGGTGGCTGCAACTACGAGCTCCAGTTGACACCAGCGACGCTCGCGCGGTGCAAGGCCGAAACCATGACGATCACGGACCTCACGACCGCGCAGCTCACGCAGCTGCCGGCGAGCACGTGGCTCTGGATCAACAGCATGGGCGACGCGACACAGCGACTCTTTTACGCGCTGTGCAAAGACGGCGTTGCGGCCTATCCGTTCACGAACCGCATTTCGGCCGATGACTTTTTCGCTCAGGCTTCGATGATCTTGGACGTGTATAAAATCACGAGCGACCGCGTCTCGACATTCATTGTCGCTGGTGCGCAGCACATTTTCCTCAACGGACCGACGTACTACAATACGGTAGGTACGTCCGGCCAAGCGCTTGGGCGCTACCTCACCGAATGGCTCTCGACGCTTGCGTACTAGGAGAGGGACCGATCGTATGAGACTGCAGTGACTAGGAGGGATCATGTCGTGATGCCTTTTTATGTCGCTACCGTTTCGATTGCCTCGCGTGGCCTATATACCGATGAATAACTCACCATCGTTTGGAATCTAAACTTCGCCGTGCACAGTGTTTTTCGTTGTTACTTGCAAGAGGATGGACAGCGTCATTAAGCACCATCACACAGTATTTTCTGATTGCAATGCGTGTACAGTACACTAGTAGGGATATTCCCAGCGCTTTGTCGTCCATAGAGTGGGTATGAAGTTTCGACTCAGAAAGGAAGCATTGCAATTTAATATGCAGCGGTAGCTCTGTATCCAACGAATCCGCGATCAGCCAAAGCCGTGACGCAAAATGTAGTTGTAGTTTTCTTCGGGGAACACATCGAACTGCCGTAGTGTAGTACATGTAACCCTACGTGGGCCATACCGTTCTGTTCACAGTGTAGCGACCACTCTCGCCTCACGTATGGGAAATCCCGCTTCAAAATTTAAGTAGGACCGCTTAAACTTCCAATCCTTGATGATGACTGGCGACATTCATTGTGAGCGGCACGCAGCACATGTTCCTCAATGGAATGCGGTCACCTCTGTACCCACTGTGAACGCCCTCACGTCCAGCATCCTAAGTCCACACTCCTTCAGTCACCCAGAAAATAATATTGAAAACACTCGCATTCATGTTTCAATTCAATCAATATCAGCCCTTCACAAGAGACCGCTGCGGCGCTGCTGCTGGACGACCGCGGCCTCGGGGTTGAACTCGGGGTTCTCGACAAACTGGAGAAACAGATGCGTGAGCCGCTGGCGCAGGCCTTCGAGGCTCTTATCTTTGCGGCCGCGCTGGAGCATGTCGGCCTCGCGGTCAATGAGCGCCACAATCTCGCGCGTTAGCGCACCGTCAAACTCTTGGACCGTCCACTTGACGTGTAGCAGCACGTCGAGGCGCTCGTCGACCGACGCCAGTGGGGTCTGGAGGCCGCGGTAGAGGTCCCGCAGCTCGGTCGCGCGCACCGTGAACGGCGTGTGCACGTGCTTGACGCCGCCGTCGCTCAGCTGCCACTGCTTAGGGCGGCTCATGAATTGTAGCATCGACTCGATGCGCTGCGCGCGGTTCGCGTCAGTTGCCGTGCGCTTGAGCCGGTCGATGGTCTGCAGCAGCTTAGTCTCTTTGGCGAGGATCCCCTCGAGTGCCAACTGCTTGGCCACCGCATCCCGCTGCATCACTAAGTCGTCGTGGACCTTGCGGGTCTCGACCTCGCGCCACTTGTCCAGTTCGTTGTAGAGGACTTCAAAGTCCCGCGTGGTCGTCGGGTGCATGCGGCGGTGAACCTCGCGCTTTTGGAACTCCGCGTTCACGACCGCATGTACGTGCGCTTCACGTTCGATGGTGGCCCCCGCTTGGCGTCGCTGGGCTTTGAGCGACTGCACGTAATGGCGCGCTTGGTACCCGCGATAGAGCCGCTGGATGAGCAGTGTGGCGTCATCTTGGAGACAATGGAGCTGGTACGAGTCCACATACGGCTTGGCTGCGAGTGTGCGGTCGCGCGCACGGTCGAGTCGCACATCGGTCCGCTCCATCTGCGTGCCCGACTCGCGCTGGGTCTGCGCCGACCGCGTGATCAGCACTTGCGTCTGCGTGTTGCGGTGCGCGCGCGAGCCGTAAGTGCGTTTCGCGCGCGTCAGCAGCGTCTACAGATTGTTTACCAAAACGTTTAGATCTTGTGACTCTTCCATCCGATCAGCAGGGGCATACAAACCTGACAGGACGCGTGGTGGAAGATCTGCAGGGTCTTTCTGTGGCGAAAGCCCCCGAGGTACGGTTTGTGGCCCGTGAACTTGGTGATCTCGACGGCGATGGTGCGGTAGGTCTGCGTCGTGTCGTCAAGGAATTGGACCTGGAGGACATCGGGCATACTGTAGTCACTCGACGTGAGCTTTCGGGCGACCGACGCGACAATGATGCGCTCGTCGCCGCTGCGGGTCTCGCTACTGTCAATGCCCATCGCCCCAAGCGTCGTCTCGCTCTGCGTGCGTCCGCGTGCTGGCTGAAGATCTGGAAACGAAAGGAGCTCGGGATCGAGCCGCAGATCGGACGCAATCTGCTCGGCCAAGGCCTGCACTGTAGAGTCTTTCGTGACCAGCACGCGGTGGCGCACGCCATCGGGCTGCAGCACGATCAGCAGCGAAAATTCGTGGCCACTGCTGTTGTTAGTCGCCGGATCGAAGTTCTCCGATTTCGAATCGTTGCGAAAAAAGCCTGCCATGCGCGCGCGGTCCAGCGATGGCATCACGTCCTCCGTGTCCTCTGGGTAGTCGGTCTCATCCTCGTCGTCATGCGGCTGTGCGTCGCCGTGGTTGTTGTCGTTCACTTGCGTTGACGTGTCAGTGCGTTCATCGTCTGCCATGGTCACCACGCAATCGCCCAGTCGGTTTTACCTCTGTTTTCAATAGACGTAGACTGAGCATACTGGAGTTCCATCGGAAAACCCGCACGAGCTGGCGACGCCTTTTCAAGATCGACTACACATTTACAACCAATCAGGTGCCACCATTGTGTAGCCATGTATTTTCTAGACAGGCGGGGATTTGCTGAAGGGTTTCTACTATTGTTTACCTGCAGGCTATTGCTTCTTCTCATCAGTGGTTCGGTCGTATAGCTGCTGCTGCAGCAATATCATGATCGCACATCCGATTGCTAATGTACAGCGAGTGTTCTGTCTGCGACATGTGCCCATTTGATCAGAGTACTGTAAGCATGGTACAGTAAAACACTGTCCAATCTATTTCCAAGTCGTGGCTGGTAATAGGCAAGCGCGAACAGAACCACCATTAGGACGATTTGTCGGTGAAGAAAGCCGTTGGTCACGGCTCCCCCCATGCAATGCATGACGGGCACCACGACAAGCAAGTCGATCGAGTTTCTGCTGAGGCTCAGTTTTCTTCATTATCAATTCTGATCTGACCTCTCAGAAAGCTATTGTGCATTCTGATTGGCTGATTTTGACGCCACCTGATCCACAAAACTACAGAGTGATGGTCCTATAGCCAAGTTGATCACGTTCGGTCAATCATTTGTGGATTAACCCTACTCGACCTCAGTCGAACCAATCAGAGTCCTGCAAACGTTTCACGTCCAATATTTAGCCAATCAGAGCCTCCAAATCTGAATCCTTGAAGAGCACTTGGTCCAAAGCGTCGGCGGCTGGAAAGAGAGAAGCCATTGCATGGCTTCTCACTGGTCTTTGTCGCGTCGCGTGGCCAGCAGTCGCCGCTGCACTCCGCCTCCCCATCAGCAAAAACCTGGCGGATTGCCTCCGCCCAAGAGTCGCGTCTGTTTGTGTCTGCGACCCGTCCGCTCCTCCACACGCTACGCCTCCCCGCAACACGCATACTCTCACAATGGCGCCGCCCGACACGCTATTTAGCGAGCGCTGCAAGCACACGTCAGCGATCGTGCTGCTTAATGGGTTCGTGATCTTTGAGAGCGTCTTCATGCTCGCGCGTGCGACCAATCCGTTCTTTGGCGCCATGGACAAGCCCACGCCGCTGTTCATTGTGTTCATGCTGCTTCAAATCGCACTGCTCGGCGCTGGCGTGCTGCTCACGGTCGGCACCTGCGCCTGCAAAGAAAAGCTCGTGGTGGCGAACCGATGGTTGTTCTTCACTATCGCGATCGTGAATATTGTCTATGGCGTTGTCTTTTTTGTACACAAGGACTTTTCAGGCGGCGTGACCGTTGGCTTTGGCGCATTGCTCGCTGTGTTTGGCGCCATGCTCTGCGCGCGCTTTGTGCTCATGCTGTCCCACGAGCGCCTGCCGACCCAGTCGCCAGCGTTTACTCCCCACAAGGACATCCGTGTCAAGTAACAGAACACAGTGTGGAAGCACAAGGGCCAGGTCAAGTGTCAGTACTTGTAGATTCCACCGCTAACGTTCAGTAATATCTTCTTCGCAGTGTTCAGCATCGTGCTCTGATCAGCAACTATGCTACGTTATTACTCGTATTCTTCAAGCTCCTCATCGTCTGCGACTTCAGACGGACGGACTTTTGCCGCCACCTATACGGTATCATGAGTGTACTATCAGGTTGGAACTCCATCCACAGAGTTTGCTTTTTATCAGATACAACCAACAAGCATCACCGTGTGAAGACCACCATCCCGGCTAAGAGCTCAAGCAGGCGAAGAAGAACGGCGCCTCTCGCGCTCAACCAGGATTTTATCTCAGAACGAGTATTTGATAAATGCTCTCATACTTTTACTTGCGCTAATATCTACACTGAGGAAGATGAAGGCTAGGCTCTCTGGCACACTTCTCCCTCATCAATTGGCTCTCATTTACTGCGACGATGCACACTCGTACATTTCAACAAAGTCCGCGAGCTGCGGCATGTCCACGTCAGCGTTGATCGCTGCCGTTACGACCTTGACGTCTATCATCATACAATCACCAATCGTCAACCCCGTGCTGGAGAATTCAGATTAAAAATCTATCCAAAACTGCTCACCTCGAAAGCGACTCGCAAACGCCGTGACCGCGTCGGCCGACGCGGTCACACAGACCACACAGATGCTCGAGGCTGCGACGCCACGCGTCTGGAGCGACTCGATCACAAAGCCTGTGGTGTCGGGGTTGTGCAGTGTGACTTGGAAAAGCAGGACGCTTGCGTCGCTGGCATGTTGGGGAAGGTCAAGGCGACGCAGCACGAGTGCCTCGCGTGGGGTGTGATCCACCACCACATAACCACGAAACGCCGTCGGCTCCATCGCACCAAACGCCGTCAGCAGCGGTCGGCCCGTCGCGCCGAGCGATAGTCCAAACGCCGTGCGGGAGTACGCTTTGCCTTCGTACTGGGCTCCCTGATGATCTTGTACGCCAACGACTCGCGTGCCAAAGCTTACGAGTGTCTCTTCAATTAATAGACCCATTAGCCGATCGGCCGTCGATTTAAAAATCGAAGTCGAGAGTGAGGCGTCGCACAGGCGCGTGAGCAGCACCGCGACACTGGGCGTACGTAGCTCCCGCACGCACGACGAAAAGTGTGGCGAGCGAACATAAGTCTCAATCATTTGGCTGTCTCACCATAGAGTCTGTTAGTACTCTTCAAAATCTGCATAAAAAACATATACGTACCGTCCTTGGGGCGACTTGGCGAGGATATCAAAGCGCGTGAGGATCTCGTTGCGGTTCTTATTGATGTGGCAAATCGCAGCCCGTGTGACGCCAAACTCGCGTGCCAAATCGGCTTGTTTCTCGTTGTTTGCAAGCCGCTGGATGATCATGCGGCGATCAATGTCACCGAGGAACCGTGGACGTTTGCGTTTGGCATCGCCGGGGGTCTCGCTATCGCGTGGCGACGGATTGGACACGGGCGACGACGTCTCAGACGACGACGACGCTGCTGTGGCCACCTCTACTGTCGGTGGCGACAGCAGCAATTCGACCGAGTGGTTGCTGCGCGCAGAGGGCGACGTTTCCGAAGGCGAAGTCGCTTGCAGCCCAGTAGCTTCGTCGCTATGGCGGTTCTGGAGATGTAGCCGCTCTTGGAGCCGTGGCAGCTGCTGCTTGGTCGGGAGACGCATAGACGTTTCGATGGTCGTAAGTGAAGAACAAGAGCCAAAGGCGATGGGAACGACGGGAGAGACAGACGCGTAGTCGGGGCTAAGACCGTGGAGCAAGGCATTCAACTGAGACCAGACGTTTCAATTCAAATCGAGGCTCGTGTGACAACGATTTCCAATTGATAAGTGAGCTTCCTGTCCAGTCGTGCGACGGCTAAACGGTCTCGTCGCGTTTGCTCATCTTGTTTAGCTCGCGGTTTTTTATGAAAATTCGAAACCGCCGCGTAATTTTTTGATCAAAAGTTGCCCGATGAGTTAGGCCTGGCTATTAACACTTTACTTGATGTTTGTATGAGGCTTCGGATTCCACCCAAAAATTTGAAATTTTCGATTAGTTTAGAGTGATGGTCAATGAGGACATTGTTTTTTTCGGGATTGATCTTTCAGGCAGATGTAGCCATGTTGACAAATGAGACACAATGAAGTCAGTCCAAAACGACTGAAGATGGTGAGGTATCCTCTCAAGGTACAGTCGACCATACAGCTACTATTCAGCTCGTTGACGTTTATTCACTCTCTGAGTCATGGTACTGGTTTCCGCTTAAATCATCTGACTGTGAATATTGTGAGTGTGGAGACCATGGCCATCAACACACCAAAAGCGACAGGTGGGATTCTGTGGTGTATTAATACAGTCATGAGACATCGTTCGCCTCGGTCGTTGACGCGTAGTACCGATGCATGAAGTCGTCAAGTGATTCACAAGGCTCAGCAGACTGCTTGTCTATCAATGCAGTGATAATGTTCACGTCTACGAGGGCACTTAGGTTAGTCTGACTCCAATTACCCACCTCATGCTGTTGATCGGGTCTCACCTGGTTGGCGAGTGGATGTGTCGCGCGCAGCTTCGAACGAACACGAGACACAGACAATACAGATCGACGAAGGCTGGACACCGCGAGCGCGGAGTTCCTGTCAAGAGAGACACATTCAGCACCATGCTTATGGCCAACAAGATAGATGAACCTACCTCAACCGTTGCACACGCAAACGCAGCAGAAGAAAACACGGGAATCAACAGCAGTATACTCGCAGATGCCAATCCACTGGGCAGGTCGACGGTCAATACTTGCCAGTCTGAGCTCCTGGTGGTCGCAGAAAAAGAATTTGCCCTTCTAATCGATCCGGTCAAGGTCTCGGGCTCCATCTCTTTGAAAATCTCTAGCATCAAGTCACCTTCTCGATCGAGGGCGACAGCGTACGGCGTACTGTCTACCGTCAAGAGCTCGGTGCCGTGGCTTGTGAAGGATTCCGTCAACACAGAGGCCGAGCCACTGCTCACCAAGGCCTCCTCCAGCAGTAATCTACAAGCCACCAAATCGTCAGCAATTGGGAACTGCATCAGAACGGATTCTTGAAGCCTACGAACCGCATGAGACGATCGGCAGCTGCCCTAAAGTTGCGCGGTGACGTTGTCCTGTCCTTGAGTCGCGTCAGGAGCACAGTCGCTGACGCCGTCCGCACTTCGGTGATGCTCTCAAACTCGGTTGACGGCCGCGAGTAGTTCTCGATTAATACACTATCCAGAGCGTTACAATACAAGTCAGCACCTTACGGCTACTATCTCTACAACAACCGCGACGTACCGTCCCCGGGGAGAGCGCGCAAACTCGTCAAACCGCGTGAGCACTTCGTCTTTGTGCTTGTTGATGTGGCAGATCGCGGCGCGTGTGACGCCAAACTCGCGGGCGAGGTCTGCTTGTTTGTCGCCTTTTTCGAGCCGCTGTATAATTATGCTACGGTCAATGTCGGATAGATACCGCGGCCTCTTACGTTCCTGTTTGGGTGCGTTCGCTGCTGGGGTTCTTGCTGCCGCAGCTGCGGATGTTTGCAATTGATTATCGCTCTCACTGTCGCCGTCGTCGCTCTCGCACTTGAGGTCGCTATGCGTGTCATAGTGGAGTCGCAGCTGCGGTAGGCGCACGGGCTTGTGGTCGTCGTCACTCATAATGGAGAAAAAGACTATGGCACTGGAGAAGACGACGTCGGTGAGGTCCATCTCCCGTTGGCACGGTCAAATGTGGAATAGATTGCACGTTTGACTGGTTTGGTTTATTAGTGTGAGAGAGATTGCATAGATGAATGGTTTACGGGTTCGGCATGACGCGTCAGTCAGCCTCCGCTGCGACTGATCCTGACTGATTGGCTTGACGCCATTAGATGAGTTGGCTCCAGCTGCTACGGTACGCGATTGACTGGCCGACTCTCTGAGAAACTGCCCATATTCTAGTAGAACACACTCACCAAACGATCCACGCACCATATGAACTGCGTTTGCGTCAAGCGTCTGGCTAATGAGACGCACAACTGACAGCTGGATAACGTGAGCTACTGCCACCGCGCCTCAATAAAAACACAGAAGGATATCAACCAGTCAGTCGCTGACTACTGTATTGCAGAGAAGTACAGTATCATGCCCGTAGACCCGTGAAAAACTGACTCATGGTGACGCCATGGGTCCAGGGGACAATCGAATGCGACTCGACCGCAACCAGGAGTTATTATTGTTGTGTGGAGGCTGTGGCTTCTAATAGGCGATTGCATTGGTGGAAGAAGAATCGTTGAACACCGGTCACGGTTTCCGTCATCCTGTAGGGTCACGACTGCAGCTGCTGACGAGCAGCAGACGCTGCCACCCATCAAAACTCACCTGGCGCACAAGCGTGGCTGTGTGGATGAGGAGCGTTCGTTGACCGCTGGCCATCTGGGCGACTTCCTGACGAACCACTGCACTACCGTACTTGCGACAGTATCAACTGCCCAATGTACCCAATAGTAATACTCTCGAGCCGCGAAGGTCCCATTTTGTCGCCAGTGAAGGATCTCCTGGAACCTGAGATCGTCAGACTGACTTTAAAAATCTATGGGTAGATGCATAGCTGTCCGAGCCCCCGCAACGGACAATTATGAAATCATAGATCGCGGAAAATGAGTTGTGCAATTTTGCAGAATAAATCATCCTCTCCACGTTGGAAGCTGAACTGTTAAACGCCACTGGACGTGGTAGCATGTGATGACTGACAGGGACACGCCAAGCAAAGTGCCTCTCGTGCTGATAAATGGCTGAATCCGTTGAAAATGAGATGGATACACTGACTCGTATATCAGAAACGTGGGGATTTGCTGCTCACCACTAAGGCACTGAGAACCGTGCGCGCACAGTCTGATGAGCAAAGGAATTTGCTCAGATTTTTCTCGACTCTTTCAGTCACAATTAACTTGAAGTTCGTTCCCAATACCGTCTATTCAAAAATACCGTATATATTCCCGAAATATCCCAATTCTCTGAGCAATTCAGAAAATCACAAACCACCTTAATAGAGCACCCTCGAAATGGTTCCAGTAGACTATCCTAAACGGTCCGGGTGGATTCCAAACCCATGGTCTAACCTGATGGTGTTAGACCCGCCCTGTGCCACACCAACCACCCAACACCGTTTCAGGATTGGCCAACAAAAGTCTCACCATAACCACTGGCGCTTGACTCGATCAATCGCTCGCGTTGCGCGCGTCCGTCCGTCCGGATCCGTTTCACTCGCTCCCTACGCACCAAAGACGCGGGTCCCTCTCCTCAACCCGCCCACCCGTCTCCGCCTCGCTGTCCGAGCAATTCCGGCGTTTCTACGACCCGACAAGCCCGAGGAAACAAGCTTTGTCGGTCATGGCGCCTCTCGCTGCCTCACCCGCGACCATGGCCATAGCCATGCCATCTGTATCGCCTACCCCTTCTCCAGCAGCCAACGGCTCGGCGACTGGCGTCGCCTTCAAGCTGCAGTCGAAATCCGCCGTCGCACTCGTAAACGATCGGCGCATCGAGTTTGTCCGGGCCCGCAATGCCAAGACCTTGGCGACCATTGACGAAGCGACCGGTCGTCTTGTGCAGCCGGCAAAGAAGCTTCGCAAAGACAAGGATGTCTTGGTCCATGAAGGCGAGATTGAGCGGCAGTTGCAGTGGCGCCACGCCCAGAAAATCGGTCCCGGCCTTGCGAATTTGGGCAATACGTGCTATCTTAACTCGGTGCTCCAGTGCCTCGCCTACACTCCAAGCTTTGCCCAGTACCTGCTTCAAAAAGATGTACTATCTCGCTTTAACGTGATCAACAGCACCTCGTCACCGCCGCAGCCTTCGCACGGCAGCAAAGCACACAAGCACAAAGGGTCCATGCTCATGGGGACCCATGCTAATGCAAGTGGCCAAGGTCAGGGCTTTTGCGGAGCCCGCGTCATGGCGCGACTGTTGCAAAGTATCCACCGCAGTGGCAGTGGCGCTATGCGTGTGATGCAGCCGAAAGAACTGGTCATGAACATTCGCCACGTCTCCAAAAACTTTCGCATTGGCCGGCAAGAAGATTCGCACGAATTCTTTCGATTACTGCTCGATACCATGCAACGCGCGAGCCTGCGCAAAGCCCACATCAAGCAGGAACACGGTCCGGCCGCTGCCACGACCTTTATCCACCGCATCTTTGGCGGCAAACTGAAAAACACACTGCAGTGTGCCAAGTGCCACTTTGTGTCGGAGCGGTGGGACGACTTTTTGGACTTGTCGCTGGAGCTTTCCCAGGGCGTGTCGAGTGTCAAAAGTGCGTTAAAACACTTTACGGCCACCGAGACTTTGGACAGCAACAATGCTTGGAAGTGCTCGAAGTGCCACCAATTGAGCCGTGCCGAGAAGGGAATGACCATTGACACGTGCCCCAATGTTTTGGTGATTCAGCTCAAGCGATTCGATGCCATGTTTGGCAAAATCAAAAAGCACATTGAATTTGCCACGACCCTCGATCTCTCGATCGGGATGGCAAAAAGCTGTGTCGACCGGATGCGGGGGCGGAACCGGTACGAGCTCCATGCCGTGCTGGTGCACGCCGGCTTCTCGACCAACTGTGGTCATTACTATGCGTTTGTCAAAGGCTCGTCCGGTCAGTGGTACGAAATGAATGATGAGACCGTGCGGTGGGTCAGTGTCGAGACCGTACTCCAGCAAAAAGCCTACATGCTGTTCTACTCGCGCGTCTTACCGCCCGGCGAACAGCCATTACCCAAGGAGAAAGCCGAGGTCGTTAAGACCAAGAAACCAGAGGTTGCGACACCTACCGAGGCCGTGAAACCGAATGGAGTGGTGGCAACACCGAGTGAATCGCTGTCTATGAACGGCTTCCTCTCGAGTCTTCGAACAGATCTCAACACTCCAATCCAAGCGGTCGAGAAGGGCGTTAAGGTCGTACCGGTGGTCGTGCTGCCCAAGGAGTTCGTGACCTACAAAGTCAGTGTACCAGTCAAACATCGCACGACGCTCAAACGCCGGCTGGTCCCAGTGTTTGCTGGCTCGGTTGGTCGCTTTGTCCGCTTCCAGACTTCGGCGTGGAAGGCCACAGCACCGCTAACAATGACCATGGAGAAAACCACGTCGGCGACGACTGAGCCGGTGAGTGGGGCCATCGACAGAGTGGCAAAAGAGGCGACAACGCCGGTGCGGGTCGTGACCAAAGTGGCGTTTAATCCCCGCGAACTGCGTGGCTTTGGCGAGAAAAACACGGCGCTCTACGGACGCAGCGTGGGCCAGTGGGTCGCGCCAGAAGACGCCCAGGGCCACGACAGCGTCGTCGTGGAAACCCACGAGCGCGTGCTCCACCAGCTCAAACAAGAAGACTGGAAACACCGCCGCGCCCAGCGCAAGAGCTCGTGGGACGACGAGCTCGACGCTGGCAAAACCAAAAAACTCAAAAAGCGAAAAGAGTTTCTGGCAAACGAAGGCACCGCCAATGTGTTTCAGAAAGCCCTTATCCAGAAAAAGCTAAAACTATAAAAACACGACATTCCAAAGGATTCTGAGGTCCCCTCTGTTCAGCGTCGTTTGAGGATGGCTGGATGAGGATACTGTGCAGCTCTCTGGACCGGAGTGGATCGGAATTCGCTGGATTGGAGACGAGGATCCAGTCCAGTACTGGCGCGTGCCGCTTTCGATTACGCAAGGAAGAGATGTGATAAAAAATCGCTCAAGGGTGATCATGCGATTGCAACCTGTGACAAGACAGCACTCGCTTGGAACAAGAGGGCGAGAAGTATCAAAAAGCTTATGCGATCACTGACCTCCTTTGGCTTGTGGCTAAAAAAACAGAGGGGATCAATTGTGAGAGTGCGTGGCGCAGTCAGAATGTACAGTACTGTAGCTGGGCACGTCCGTGGTTTCCTAAATCGCCATGCCAGCCACTGCCAGCATTTTACCCATATACTCACATTTTGGATCATCACTGTTTATGTACTGACAATATTGAGTCAACATTGGTCCACTGGCGACCGACGCTCCTTTTTTACTCGTCCTTCAAGCAAGAAGTCTGACATTTCCATACAGTACCAACACCACTGGCGCACTGGACCGAGAGGCATTCCATGGACTGGTACTTACAGTCGGAACCCACTGGAACTTTTCGTTTCGATTTGGTTTGGTTTGTTGACTCACAGTTCCAGCACCCCTGGGCTCACTGGGCGATTTAGTGACTGGGCCACATGATAGGAGTTGGGCCACCATCATGTTCCTCGCACTTTTCCACCAAGAAGGTAGAGGAATTCCATTCTCTGTATCGTCTAGGGTCGTGCAATACAGTATCGAAGCTGTTATCAGATTTACAGTGTGTTGTGGTGTGAATGAATCTACTTGCACCGTGCACGGACTCGAGACCAAAACTACAATATCGAAACCCCACGACGATTACTGACAACGTGTCGTCATGCATTGACAAACCGGCTGCGTATACAGGAAAGTACCTCTCCCTACAGAATCTCAACTCTTTTGTGTTCAGCTGTAACTTGTGGCTCGTTAAACTTCGCGCGTTCAACGTCAGTACCATTACAACCTGTAACGCCCATCGTGTGCAGCCCATCATCCGATTCCCTCGGGCGGTTGGGCAGAAAATTCAACTGTGTTACCACTATGAATCTAGTAAGCATCGCGACCGCACGAAGAGCGGTTCCAGACGCTTCTCCAGCCGTGTCCGTTGCCGTTTGTTCCTCGGGAAGGTCGACATCCGTTCAATCAAAACGGTATTGTTTCTATGCTTCGCGGAGAGGAACACTCGTGTGGCTTCTTGCACTGGAAGAGTATGATATTACAGTTTCCTTTAGCGCTGATGTGGGGCTGATTCTCTAGGTACATTAGAAAAGGGAGAGATGGACCCTCATGTATCTCGCGTCGTCATGATCTGTTTCCCGTCGTGCTGACGACACAACTCTCGTCGTTTCAACTCGGTCGATCTATCAGGAGCGAAATTCTGGGGTTTCTGCGCGCCATGGACCCACTTCTGGAAGCCAGGCTCACGAGTTGTACCTAAATCTCAAAAGCTGATAGACGGGATCAGCTAGGATCTAGGGTCAGCCCATAAAACGGACTTGAAGGTGAGCCCATCGGTTTCTACAGGTGGGATCGAACAGGCTCGCTATTTGGACGCGTTGATTCGTCGATGATATTGTATCTCTATCGGTCGAAATTTGCAGGACGAATTCGCTATGGGGTACTTTTCAGTTGCTTGTGAACCCTGGAGTCGAGCGCCATCATACATGTGCCGGGCCTATCATCCAGGATAATGAAGGTGACATGGATCTGGTAGAGTATGATAAGAGCAAGGATGAAGTACTCGTTGACGATGAGGCATCGTTGTGTTCGTCCCCTCGGTAATTTCTCACACCAAAGTTCCCCCATTTTGACTAATAAAAGCATAGACTGAACAGACCCACTTCGATTTGTCGAGTTTGGGAGGGTAAAGGTTTTGAGCGTTCACAACTGATCAGGCTCGAAGGTGTGGTGCGCATCACCCAACGAAAACCCGAAGTTTCACTTCAATAGTACATACACTGTTTATCCGGTTGTTGATGCTAGCAACGGCGGCTTACCTTGGCCCAGTGACTGACCCAGATGCAGGACCGGAACTCCACGGTGGGCTTTCTCTCTCTGGAAGAGGAGACCTTCCCGTCGTCTCGTCCAGCGTCTAGACCAGAAGAGCCTGGCTACGTCGAGGCAGCCATGGTTGCTGGGTGTCGCTTTTGAGGATTCATCCGTACACTAGAGTTGGGTTGGTTTTGCGGTCGGACCTAGCAACAGAGCTGAAGACATCTAGCGTTAAAGAGACCAGCATCGTCTTAGGCATGCTGTGTGCACTATACAATCCCCCAAAGGGCTGATTCGGAAGCAGAGGCTCTTGCTATCCGGACAATTCGATTTGTTGCGCTCGCCATGTCTGCGTCCTTTGATATTGTACGACTGTCGGTGAACGCGAGACATGTGCGTGGGATGCGTTCTCGGCATGGATCCGGTGGGCACTTTTCTTCTTTTTTCTTTCTCTGGATGGCGCAGCGCCAAACGGCATGAAACGACACGCCCCATGTCCCACGCTCTTTTGCGTGCCCTTGTCGGTGGCCCAGTGGCCCAGGACCCTCCCTCCCTTCCTGCCCACGTTGAAAGGAGGGAATGAAGAGATCCTTTCTCCTCCGCCTTTCGTAGGTGCAGTGCAGTATAGACTTATCTCGCTGGGCTATTTCTGCTTTCGGTGCGAAGAGGCTCCGCTGGGAGTAGAGCCAAAATCCGTCACTGCACAGGAAACCGCTCACTCTCACGAAACACCATATTCCTCAAGTTGACGTGGAGCTGTAAAGCCCGAACGTCCGCGACCAGAGTGTTACAGTCCTAATTCGCAACGGCTTCCCAGCTAGTTGCTGCCATCGCTCAGCCTTAACATGCAAACGTTCAACACAATGGAGGCACTTTCGCTCCACATAAACTGCACTGAGGGTCCCGCGGCGCTGTCACCCCGATACCACATGCCATTCGCCGAGCGAGTCGAAAGCCGGACCCAGTACAATTGCTACCAATACACGCCGACGGATCGTTCGCCGTGGGACACGGTCGTCAAGGTTCAGCGCAGTATATCATCCATGGAGAACGAGTCATCACCACGGAGAGTGCTGACAATTGACGCACTGTGCGACGGCCCGACCAAGAAGAGGACCCAACACAGAATGTCGACGCCCCCAGACACGCCTGTCAGCCGTGTGGCATATCCGGTCTCTCGTAGATTTCTGTCCAACCCCTACGACTCGATGGAATCCAGGATATCCGAGACCGTCATGCGACCTATGAGTCGCAGTTCCACAGAGTCAGACGATGCTACCTCTGTGGACACCTTCCTGTCATCCGAAGCGGAGCAAATTCCCGCCAAAAAACGCCAGCGCTACCTCCGTGACGTCGACCGGCGCTGCATCATTCGTCGCATAGACAATGGCGAGAAACAAGCGTCCCTGGCGCGGGAGTTTGGCGTCACACGTGCGGCGATCTGCCACATCAAGAAGAACCGGAATGAGATCGTCTTACGGTATGATGCACTGCTCGCGTCCGCCAAAGAAATGTACGTCTCGATACTATTCCCATGCGAACCGAATGGAGGAGCTCACCTCTATTTTATAGGGAGCGAGTGGGGAGTACGCCGTCGCCAACATCACCATTGGAGGTGATCCCCTTCCCACAAGTGGAGGAGTTGAAGCGGCCGTCGGTGTTGATGTTGCTGACGACGCTGCGGGACGTCACGACCTCGCATCGCAAGTTCCGTGCTTCGGCCGATCGCCTCGTGATGCTGCTATTGGAAGAAGCTATAGCGAGCATGGCAACCGTGAAATGCCAAGTTCAATTGACCAACGGCCAGACGGTAGGGGGGCTCAAGTCAGCCCGGAGTCTCTGCTGTGTCTCTGTGGGTCAGAAAGGCATGCCGCTCGTGAGCCGCTACGACCAGATCGAGCCATGGGGCAGTGTTGGTTCCATCGAGCTTCGTAGGAATGGAGAGGAGGGTCTGCCGGTCGCCGACCATTTGGATCTCCCGCCCGAGCTGACGGCTGACTCGTGCGTGCTACTGGTATCGTGCTCAACCGCAACCGGTCACAGCGTCTGCGCAGCGATCCACGCGTTGTTGGAAGGCGGTGTCGCCGAAGAAAACATTTGCGTGGCTGTACTCGTGTGCACGACAAACGCTGTATACCAGATCTGTCGCCAGTTCCCAGGTGAGACCGCAGGCGTCTGCAGAACCGTACTGGGTGGCATAGTCTCATCTATTGTCTTTGCTACCGTCTAGGCGTGCACGTTGTCACGTGTGCAGTAGAAGAGACCAAGAGTCATAAGCCCTTGTCTACCACGCTCAGCGACTTTCTAGAGCGATACGAAGGCGTCAACCAGAACAATGCGTTGGTGATGCCTCTCCCTACGACCTCATCAGAGTGGTCCTCAGTCTCCAACTACTCGGATGAGACCACACGACCTCTAGCCCACAAGAGTAACCAGTGGCCATGGACCCAGTCCAGAATCAACTAGAGCAATAAAACGCAAGAGAACGGTGGTGGTTCCAAACAACGTATTCCAATTGTGGACCACACTGGACCTAGGAATTCGTTGATCCATGAGTTCCACAATGGTGCACACACTGAGCAAGTGATTGCTGTGTCGACGGCGCTAGGCGCTTTTGGATAGTAGACGAGACAGGAAGATGGACTCCAGGGTGGAGAGAACAGAAAAGAATACGGTGGCGCTCCACACCCGCCACAGGCCCAGTCTGGCGCACAGGTAAGCCAGACTTGACAGTGTCAACAACAACAAAATAGAATGGACTGTCAGAGTGGGACGGAAACCCCAGATTGTTTTCTTTGTATTACAGCTTGGGGAGCCCGCTCGCTTTGGTCGCACATTGTGGACAGAAATCTTCGGTGTCGTAAAAAACCTTTAGGCCGTGCTTGGCCAAAATGACTATTCTGACATTTCTTCTTACTGTGCTAGTGATGCGGACGTAGGCTATAATATATAACACTTCAACTTATTCATTTTGGACAGATTCATCCTTTTTGTTCGATACACGGCCCTAGCATAGCAGCATTTTCAGTGCGAGCCTCAGCTCAACGCACTGGAGCTCCGATTGAGTGGCTCAGTGGTTTTTCGTCCCTATGTTCGTGAGGACACGTTATATATCGGCTTTCCATTTCTTAAAATGGGTTGCTGTGTATATCGTCAAAGTCGCTTTGATTCATGAATAGCCGTCAAATTTCGTTCTTCCCCGCATTCGTGAAAGAGTGTTCAGCACATCGGCATTGAGTTTCTAGAATGTCGTGCTGTGTGATCCCGTCAAAGTCATTTTGGCTCATGAAAAAACCATCAAATAGTCGGATACATGATTTTGCTCACCATGGTCTCCCAAACGGAGATATTCAGACAACCACCTCTTTTAAGGCCGCCTTCCACTTCAAATTTGAAGGCGGCTCATTTTGATGTCGAGCTAACCACAAAGCGCCACTTCGTCGATGGTGCCCGCACAGGCGTCCCTCTTGGTCGTACACGCCACTAGACAGAGCTGGAGCCGTGTGAAGTTGCAGTTATCGTCACCTCTGACGGCGCGCGAACCAGTCGATCACTCAGGAAGAACGACGCGGATTGGAGTGCTTGGTGCTGTTGTGCTTGGCCCTGAATTACACTTTTGCAGTTACCCCCGCCTCGCATAGCCGAGGGGATGGAGTGCAACAGCGCTGATGCGGGTGGTCATAAGCCGTGGCCGCAGCCACGTGGCCAACAGCCAGAGGGCTGGTTTATAACTTATAATGAGTCTGCTTTTGGTTGCTAATTGGCCGGAAGAGACTAGTAGGGTTCTGGCGAATTGAGAACTGTCTGAGTAGTTTGAGTCGTCAGCAGCTTGGGGAGATGGCCCGATGACGACACAAGATGTGTGTTTGGTCTCTCCTCTCGCCTGGGTATTCTTTTTCCTTAAGCGTCACACCATACCCAAAGAAGTACACAGACTGTAGATTTGGATGTAACGTCGACGCCCCAAAGTTCATCTCGATCCTCTGGACGAGACAGGACGAGGCATTCCTCCGCGAGGGCTGCCACCCAGTCACTGAAGGACCTAGTGAACCTGGTTGTGGGTGCGTCAACAATACGTAGCAATAGTTTCCATTAACAGCCAGTCGAGCTGTATTAGTGTGGAATTGATTGCAGCGTGGGGCGCGTCCTTTCGGTGTAGTGTACAGTACAGAGCTGCAGCGGGCCAGTGGGCGACAAACCCCATAACCTCATAGCTGTGTAAAGAAAGGGACGTCAGTCTCATGACGACTCAGCTTTCGATGATAGCTCAGGTATCCATGTACAATAACCAAGCATTCTAAAATCATGGTCCAAATATGAGTACATGAACGAAATGGAAATCAAAAGTAGACTATTGGTGAACTCTGTCTCCAGGAACCCACGTGAAACAACGAAATGTTGAGCAGAATGAAGCCAACACACACCGTGCTAGTGACCACGACGGGAACGGGGAACGAGATGGTAGCTCACTCTCAGCCACTGCGTGTGGATCTATAGTCGCCATGTGTCACATTGTTTGCATAGTGTAAACATTTATTATCAACACTATCACGTCCACTGGCGAGAATGTGTGGCCCAAAGGAGTTCCTCTTCGATGAGTGCCTACACAGTATATTGTATATCCGTTAGCACACTGTATATCCGAGTATTTGCCGCAAAGAGCGTGGCGGTTTCCTCGCCGTCGAGTGTCGAAATACCAAACCTTGATGCCGTTGACTTGAATTTTCCGTGATCAGTCCACGGCACATTCTTTTCGGTTGCCATGAGCAACTGAGAAGAAGGGATGGAGAACCCAGCAGCTCCTGGTTCCTAGCCCCAGTCTGTGTACCTTGACGGAAGACGATGCTGGCGTGAGAATCTTTAAATCAGCCCGCCTATTATAGACCTAATCGTAATGCAGATTCAAATCCGATCTTAGATCTGCTCCTTGAACGGTCGTTTTTTTCTTTTGGTATGGTTTCAATTGGCTACGGCATCATCGCAAAAATCGAGCTGCGCCTTTCCAGCTGCCAGCGAGAAGATTTGGTGATCAGTCCGTCAGGACGTTTGGATAGCTTTTCGCTCTGTCAACGTCTGCGCTAATGACCGGCCGAATATCTGTCGGTTCACAGCTCTTCAAGTTATCACTCCCGTCAAGTTCAAACAACACACTACGATGGCGTGATGTTACCACGTTCTCCTCCGCCCAGTTATGGACCACTCTGGATTTTGAATGAAGTCGTCGATCCACGAGTATGTACCTTAGAGCATTCTATTCGTACCCAAACACTGAGCAATTGATTGCTGCGTCGATGGCGCCCAGCTCTTCATAGTCGCAAAGAGGAGACAGGAAGATGGGGTGGCGTGGAGATTAAGGAATTCGGTATCGTTCCGCACCCACCATTGGCCCAGTTCCTGGATCAGTGAGTGACTGACAGGTATTAATATGCTCGACTTGACAATACCAGCAATAAAGAAACATTGTTTCTGTGAGAATGAACTACAAAGTGGGCTATCTTTCTGAGCCTCGTGGCCTGGATCGTGGAAACCCTGGATCGTTTACTTTGAAGTATAATGGTTTAATCGTCAGCAGCTTAGGAGACATGCTGTTGGCGACACGAGAGGCGTGAGTGGTCCATCTCATCCCATTATTTTTCTGAGAATGAAACACCATGATTGGTGCGCCGGCAAATCAGTACCGAGGAACTTGCTCGGCGCACAGCAACGGATAAGACTTACTGAGAATGATGCAGTTGGGGAACACATGCAGTTACGGCTCGGTCTGTGAACGGCTCTTCGTGCAGCCGCGATGCTCGCCAACGTTAAAATAGAAGAAATGGAACTTTCGCGACAAAGTCGCTCGAGGGAACTGGATGGGTAGAGTGCACACCTGCGTGACAGCTGCGAAACGCAACAGGACGGCGGGTGACTTGGAACAGGATATCCATAACCAAGACTACTACTAGTATCTACTGCTCATCTATCCATCGAACCCCGACGAATTCTCTGAAACGCTTTGAACTTCAACGGTCTTCACCGGTGTTCGATAAGCCACGATCCTGAACTGTACACACACTCTGCAATTGATCGCAACCTCCATACCACCGGTTTATCTCGAACTTGGGTAAGATATATAGAGGAGAGAGAGGAAAGCGAAGAGCATGGATACGGTAGAGCGGGGAAACGGTGGATAGTGGACCGCCACAGCGTTTGAGCGGGCCAATCATGAACTGGCCCAGTAAGTCTGGGGTGTATGAAGCGTGTGTCAACAAAGCGAATATAGTGTGTCCAGGTCCGATTTGGAATGGGCGAATACTGCGTGGGCCACTTCCTTTACTGTAGATTCAGTGGGCCAGTGGCCAGGACATTCCTAGAATTTGCTGGCTTGCAACACGATGAGCCGAACGCGCATAGAAAGAGCATGAAGTCGCACCGGGCCAATGACGACTCAGATCTTGCTCATTTTTGGTACATAAAACGTAGTATTCCAAACAATCGTCATAATGTGCGTAAGTTGAGAGAAGCTGATACCTGGGGACTCAGCAATGGTTTCACACTATACACACTTGATGGCAATTCACAGCTCCTCCGTTTCGACTCTCGTGTTCCCTGTCAAGGTCAATCTCCTACTGACGTTTTTTTTTCAGAGCAGAGAGCGTAACCGTTTTCTTTGTCTTCGAGCGTCGAAATAACACAGTGCTCTACGTAGTTGGTTTGTTCAGGTTCTCGCAATCAGCCCCTGTCAACAGAGGAGCTGAAGATATGGGGAGTACAACATCTCCTGGAATTCTTGAAGATCGTGGCCTTCTCAACTCCCAGTGAGGCACCCAGCCTACCAGCAGTGGTAAAGGCGATGCTTAGGGGGCTATCATTGGATCTTCACACTGTAACGCACTGTATTGAAATGGATAGACAGCTTTAAAATCCAGCAAAACGACCTTTTCTCCAGAAACGTACAAAAATTGCCTCGTCACAGGTGGTTCACATTAACTATTGGCTCTATACCTTTTTACCCTGTGAGCACAGAAACTGGGGCTGCAACCCTAATCGTCGGCTGTCAGCCTAAGCATTCTGTATAGCGCTCGTGGGTCGAGCTGTTTTGCTTCTGTACGAATTCGATTGGCTTCTGTATCTCAGCCAGGCGTACGCAAAACGTATTTTGCTTTCCGGCCAACTGGACGTTTCGATTTCTTCGTCCTGTCCTGTCTGCATCTGCGTCGGCGTCGATGACAGGCCTACGTCAAAGACGATCCGTGAACTTAGTAGACATTTCCATGCCATGGGATTTCCAGGCATCAGTCCACCAAGCAGCTCTCTACCTTCTTCTTTCTCTTAATACACTCGACATCTGCTGACGCATGGGAAACTGCCGAGGGCTGTGTATGTGTGTGTTTCAAACACCACGACCCACGTCCTTCCCCTCACTTAACGTGCCCTTGACGAGGACGCCCCATTGGTGGCCCAGTGGGGCGGGATATTCGTTCCACTGCATTCGTTAGGAAGGAGGGACGAAGAGCGATCCGTCTCGTCCTCTTCCCATTCGAGGCTATAGACAGGAGCTGGATGTGCTATTTCTCCTTTCGGTGCGAGGCGGCTCCACTGGGAGGAGAGCGACAATCTTTCTAGCATCACGAGACACATCATTCCTCAAGTTGACTCGGAACCCCAAAGAGTTACATCCGCAATGGCCCCACAGTCAATTCTATCTCCGCTCGGACTCGAGATGATGCCTCGAGACAGGATACAGCCGCACAAAGATTTCCCTACGAAGGTGGTCGCCCATGGCCGTCACATCCGTGGGGAAGAAGGATTTAAATTCAAACCCAGTCTATCAGCCATGGAGAACGAGCCATCACCACGGAGATACCTGACAATCGACGCACTGTGCGGTGTCTCGACTAAGAAGAAGAGGATCTATAGCATGGCGTTCATTCATACGCCAGTCTCCAGCTACCATGACTTGACTACTGAGAGCAGGAATCCCGAGACCGTCATGCGACCTATGAGTCGCAGTTCCACAGAGTCAGACGATGCTACCTCTGTGGACACCTTCCTGTCATCCGAAGCGGAGCAAACTCCCGCCAAAAAACGCCAGCGCTACCTCCGTGACGTCGACCGGCGCTGCATCATTCGTCGCATAGACAATGGCGAGAAACAAGCGTCCCTGGCGCGGGAGTTTGGCGTCACACGTGCGG
>JAADVD010000171.1:0-58668 GCA_023334535.1 Pythium vanterpoolii | reverse complement strand
GGCCGCGCGTCATTCGCCTCGCGCCGTACAAGTACGTGCACGTGCTCGATACCAACTCGAACGTCTCGCGCGTGCTCGCAGGGCCGCTCACCTATACGCGCCAAGAGCACGAGCAAGTGCTCTCCAAATTCCCCCAAAACATGATTGTGCTACCGGCACAGCACTACGTCGAGATCCTCCACCCCGTCGTCCGCGCAGTGGACAACACCCACGAGATTGTGCGCGACGAGTACAACCAAGCCAAGCTGCGCCATGGCGAGTACGAATTCCGGATCTTTGACCAGTACCCCGAGCCGTTCCCACTGTACCCTGGCGAAGAACAAGTCGGCGCGATCAAACCGCTCAAGATCGTACCGGTGGACCAGGCCCTCCGCATCCGCGCGACGCGCAAGTTTGACGACCACGCTGCTGGTGACGAGTGGCTCTTTCTCGGCCCCGGAACGTACTACCCCCGCGTCGAAGAGACGGTTGTCGTCGTAGTCCACGCCAGTATCATCCAGACTAACCAAGCCATCAAATTTCGCGCCGAGAAAAAGTGCAAAGACTCGCTGGGGATCGCACGCGCGGCCGGCGAAGAGTGGCTCGTGCGCGCGCCCGGTGCGTACTTGCCGCAGATTGATGAGGTGTTGGTGGACATTGTCCAAGCGCGGATTCTCACGGACCGCACGGCGTTGCATCTGCGGGCGTCGCGGACTTTTAAAGATGTCTACGGCACCCAGCGCAAGGCCGGTGAAGAGTGGCTGGTCACGGCCGAGATCGCCGAGACCCACGTGCAGGACGTGCACGAAGAGATTATTGGCACGGTCGACGTCACGACGCTCACGAACCGACAATACTGTGTGGTCGTCGATCCGGTCGTGAATGGCGTCCAGAAACGCGGCACCAGGGAGCTGCGCAAAGGCGAGGCGTCTTTTTTCCTCCAACCAGGCGAGACGCTCGAGAACAATGGGATCCAGAATGTGCTGCTTCTGGGGGAAGACGAAGCCGTGCTCGTGCAAGCCAACGAAACGTTCACCGAAAAAGAAGATAGTGCCAAAGAGATCAAGCACGATGCCGGCGAGCGGTGGATGATCCACGGACCGCGCGAGTACATTCCATCGACCCAAGTACAAGTGCTCGAAGTCCGCAAAGCGATTCCACTCGACGTGAACGAAGGGGTCTACGTCCGTGAGAAAAAGACGGGCCAAGTCCGCGCCGTCAAAGGCGAGACCTACATGCTCCAGCCGACAGAGGAACTGTGGTCCAAGTTTTTGCCGCCCGAGGTCGAGCAATTGCTCGACTCGCAACGCTCAGGGTCGGCCTACGTCCAGGACCCGACCGGTCAAACCAAGGCGAATAAAGCGACGTGGGCAAACAGTCTGGGGGCAGTCGCCCCAGCGTCCGGTCGCACGCGCGATCCCACCAAGCTCGTATCGTTTGAAGTACCGCACAACGCCGCCGTGCAAGTGTACGACTACAAAACCAAGTCCTCGCGCATTCTCTTTGGTCCGACCTTGGTCATGCTGGACCCCGAGGAGCAGTTTACGGTCTTGCGGCTAGCTGGCGGCGTCCCAAAGGAGCCGAATGTAATCAAGACGTTGTGTCTCCAGCTCGGCCCCGACTTTATGCGCGACCAGATCATTGTCGAGACGTCCGACCACGCGCGGTTGCGATTGACGATTGCGTACAACTGGTACTTTCGCGTGAACCGCCAAGACCACACCGAAGCCGCCAAGGTGTTCAACGTCAAGGATTTTGTTGGCGACGCCTGCAAGACACTGGCGTCGCGTATTCGTGGCGCGGTCGCGGTCGAGTCGTTTGACCACTTTCACAAGCACAGCGCCAAGATCATTCGCACGTCGATTTTTGGGGTTGACGAACACGGCAAAATGCGCGACGCGTTAGTGTTTGACGCCAACAATCTGTGCATTACCAACGTTGATGTCCAATCGGCCGAGCCCGTGGACGCCTTGACACGCGAGAGTCTGCAAAAGTCGGTCCAGCTCGCGATTGAGATCACGACGAAATCGCAGGAAGCACGCGCCAAGTCGTTGGCGATGAAAGAAGAAGAAGAAGCCAAAGGGCAGTTGCTGACGCAACAGTTGGAAAACAAAGCAGCGGCCGAGCAGGCGCGAAAAAACCTTGTGCAACTCAGCGCCGAGTGCTCGGCCGTCGAAGCCGAAGGCCACGCCGTGGGTAAAGCCAAAGCCGCTGCCCAGGCCGCCGAGATCGAAGGGCTGGCGGCTGTGCGCCAGGCCGAGCTGCGGGCCCAGGCCGATCGGATCGTGCACGAAGCCAATATCAAACGCATGAGCGAAGAGAACGAAATTCAATTGGCGCATGCCAAGCAATTGGCAGAGATTGACGTCCACAAGAAGCGCGAGCTCATGGGCATTGAGGCCGACAAATTCCAACAAATGGTCGGCAGCATTGGCAAAGAGACGCTTGTCGAGTTAGCGCGCGTGGGCCCTGAGAATCAAGTCAAGATGCTCGAGGCGCTCGGGCTTAATGGGTACCTCATTACTGACGGCAAGTCGCCTGTGAACCTCGTTGGCACCGCTGAAGGCATGATCAGTAAGATTGCGAATGCCCCAGCGTAAGCATGCGCGTGGACTGGCGCGAACGAAAGTGTAGCCATATGAAGAGGTCAAAATGAAGATGTATTTCCGCATGCTTGATTTTGTATGGTGTTGGTGTTGCGGGCCATCTCGTTTATTTCCATCACTTCGTCTGGTTTCTTGGGTGAGTTGGCATCAGTGTAACCGGTACCAACCTGCTCTCCCAAAATTGTGACCGCACTATTTTATCCAATGAACATTTAAATTGTTTTCTTTCGACCAATCGTTATGTTTCCCTCGCGTTCCTCTCCCCTTCTGTACGGTGCTGTTCGCCAACGTTGGACCGTAACCCCGCTCAGGAGACTGGTTTAGGTCGATGCGAGTCGCCGAGTGACAGTCGACTCGAGCGCGTCTAACCCACGCACCCCTTTGTCTTGCCGATCAAATAATACTACCCGCGCCAAGAGAAGACCACCAACGCGTGACCACAGTTTGTGCGTCCATTTCCACGGGCCGCTGCGCGTATCCACCCTATCTACCCCCGCCCATTCGATTCCCATTGTCTCGTTGCATCGTCTTGTGTCGCGCGCGTGCCCATCCACCCCTTACAAGCCACCATATCCCTCGGTGCACATTGCGAATTGGACGCCCACTTTCCATGAGCGATAATTGGCACTTGGAAGTCAAGTTCCAGGGCCGGCCCATGACGCTGGTCGGGCGATTGCCGGCCGAGAAGCGGACGCTCCTCAAGGAGTTCCCACGGAAACTCGCACTGTCGACGCGCGCCAAGCTGGGCGCGATTCCGTCGAAAGGATTTTTCTGCAAGTTTGTGGCCAAGCACGTCGAAGAGCTCAAGGTCTATATGCTTAAGAACGAGTGCGCACTGTGCGTCAACTTTGTTGCGTCGACCTACAACTTTACGCTCTATCTGATTGTGCCCGTGTCGTTGCGCGGCCTGAAGTGTCTCCATCGCCTCAAAAAGAGCGGTACGATTCTTGTTCGGCGAATCACATTATGGGTACAGTCATTTGCTAACGATTGTGTGCTGTATTGCCAATGGGCATTGCAGGTGCGCCGCCCGAGTCGATCAAGTCGCTTTGCACCGACCGCGAAGGTGTCGTGATTGGGTTTATTGTCTCGGAAGTCAACCACGAGCTCGAAGAGAAACTCGTCGAGCGCGAAAAAGCCATGCAAGAGATTGTGTCCACGGCGAAAGCGATTTCCCATACGTTTGGCGGCGATCCGCTGCTGGAATTCGACTTGTTGATGGACCAATTGGAAATGAAGCCATCGACGATTCCGGTGCGTTTGCTTTGTGTTCCTGTGTGGGAAAAACTCTGTCAGGAGAGAATGCTCATGCGTTCTGCAATGCGATCATATGATGATCATAGATCTGCTCGAAATTCATCATCAAGCACGAGCAGCTTCACTCGCGAATACGGGAAAAGCTTCTGCACTCGATCGATGCGTTTGCGAGCACCAAGGGCAAGACCAATGTGTTGTTTTTGGTGCACGACGTGATCAAGTGCGTACGTGGCGGGTATCCGCAGGAAGATCGCAATGCGAAAATGCACGCCACGCCGCTCGTGCTCGAATTGCAGAAAGCGCTGTTTGAAATTGTCGAGAGGATACCCGACGACGCCAAGCAAAGCGTAAGTTCGATTATTCACTGTGACTATGAGTGCACTGCGATTTCCTACTGCGCATACTGACTGACTTATTGGGTGAATGCGATTGTTCGCTAGTCGAATGTCAAGGCCGTGTTTGAATTCTGGACAAAATGGGGGTTCAATTATAGTACGCCACCGCCCGTCGACGAAGACTATGACGCAGCGTTTTTGGATCCGTCCATGTCGGCCATCGAGGCCGACGCCAACCTGTTATTGTCGGATGCCTCGAGCTCGCCGGTCAAGCAGCAGTCGGCGCCGGCCGATGTGATCGATTTCATGAAGCGCCACGCCATGATGCCGGGGCCGTGGGAAGTCTATTTGTCGCGCGCGACGACCCAGGAACGCGATGAACTGGACACGGCCATGTCGCTCAACGAGGAGTACCACAAATTTAACCGGTGGCGCGACGACGAAAAAGGCGGGCGCCGTACAGGCGAATATTTTTTGCACCACTACGTCAAGACTCACATGCCCATGCTCCTCGTGCACACGTTCAAAGGCGCGAGCTCTACCTCCAATGGCAAACGCAAGCGCGTCAAGAAAGAGCTCGAAATTTTCAAGGACGCCTTCTTGTGTACGTGGGACGATATCGATGCCGCGGCGCGCCGTGCGATCTCGGACGTGGAGCGGCCAGTCATGGACGACATTTGGCGCAAAATGGAAAACGAGAAGTGCGTCAACGCGTCGGCCTTTGTGTTTGGCAAGATCCGACGCATGAAGACCATTCTGTTTTCCCAGAACCCCGAACTCGATCGCATTTTGGCGCAGATCTCGGACGAGAGCGACGTCAAAGAGCACGAGCTCATTGACAATATGGTTCGTGCGTTCAAGCTCGACTCGATGGCGCGCGAGGGATTAAAAAAAGTCCAACGCGTCTCGGAGCTCTGCAAGATTGCGAAAGAACTGTGCGACCGGTGCCGCGATCGCATGGTCGCGAATCCCTCTGTCCATGTCGTCAAGCTTGCGCAGAAAGCCGTGGCGAAACGCAATCCCCGCAAAGCGTATTCGACGGCCATGAAGGTCATGATGATGCGACAGATGCGGCTCGCCTCTATGTTTGACAAAGAGTCCCAGTACGTGTATGCCACTCTTACACTCTTACATTCGCTGAAATCGCTAACCCCTATATTTCTGTATTATAGGAAACGCCGTCGCCTCGAGAGCTCGTCGCCGTCGGCCGAAGCCGAGACCGACGCGTCCATGTCGCCGCACGAAGACCTCACCGACGCTGAGCTCGCGGCCGTCAAGAAACGCATTCCCAAGCCGCCAAAACTCAATTTTAAAAAGGTGGACGTTGCAACCATTACCTACCAAGAGACCAACGACAATGGCTCGGTCGGGGTCGCGATCTCGGGCATTCCGAACGCTGGGCGCGGGCTCTTTAATCTGTCGTCGCACGCGTGGCCAGCGTTTTCGGTCGTGTGCATTTTTGGGGTCCGCCGCATCACCAAGGAAGAACACCACGACGGTCTCAACAAAGTCGCGCGGTGTGGTGAACTGGGCGAGACGTTTGTGGTCGTGAACGGCGTCGTGCGCGAAGTTGAAAAGTTCCAGACCCAGTATGGCCACCGCATGCAGCCGTTTGATGGCTTGGTCGACGCTGAAGGCTCGGCCGGCGGGTTCCCGAACGACCGCGTCTACGAATACGCGGCCGACATCTACTGGGACGCATCGTCGTTCTACAACAATTGCATCCTCGTGCCCGGCTGTTTGATCGATACCCAAGACGACGCGGCGCCGATCATTTTGAACCAGTTGTACATTGTGACGTGGAAAGAAGTGGCCGTGCGCGAAGAGTTTTTCTTGGCGTACGGCACGTCGTACTACGAAGACGACGAGAAAAACGAAAAGCGATTGCGGTAACAAGACAGTAGACTGGACTGGACTGTACTCTATGGAAAATAGATAACTACTAGTACGACGAACGTGATGCCTCTCACGCCATGTCGTCGATTGGAATGCGGCACACAGGGCACGTGTGCTGGAGCCGCAGCCACACCCGTACGCACTCGCTGTGGTACGCATGGCCGCACAGCAACTGCGCTGTCGTGGTCTCAGTACCAGAAAAAAGGGACGAGGCGGCCAGACTCGCACAGCAGATGGGGCACTCGGCGTCCTCGTCGTGGTCGCTCACTTCACTGTCGCTGTCGGTCGTAGCGGGCGTGCCCACATTGGGACTCTCGCCCACAGCGTCTTGAGCCACGATCAAGCTCGCTCGACGCGTCGGCAGTTGCTCACTGACAGTGCGACGCAAATGCTGGTCCCCACTAGTATCTCCACCACCCACCGTCCGCAGCAGAATCTTGTCGGCGAGGTCGCTGCGTTGGAGCTGGACATCCAAGAACGCACTCACGGCGTCCCACGCATACCGCGTGGCGTCGCACTCGGCGTCGCGTCTCAGCACGGCCAGCAGCAAATCATTGAGGAATTCTTGGACCACGCTGCACCGCCCAAATTGCGTGACCACGCGGCTGTCGCTCCAGCGGCGCTTGGGTTTCTTGTACTGCGACGACGCGACAATGCGGCGCAGTGGGCCGCAGCACGCAAACGCGCGGCACGTGCAGGTCGCGAGCATGCCCTGCAGGCTTTTTTTTAGGGTCGTGTATTCGGTCGGGGTCTTGGCCAATACCCACTTGTGGTGGACATCGCGATCGGTCACGTACACGACAAACTGCTCGTCGAAAACCAACGGCGGGATAATCGTCACGTCCGTGGGGCTCGAGTGCTTGGTGATCGTGGCAAAGCTGGAAAACGCCGACGTGGCGCGGCGCAGACGGCTCCGTTTTTGCCCAGAAGTGGATGACGTAGGCGCCAACGGTTTGGCCGGCGAGCCAGGGGTCACGACGACTTGGACAGGTGCGTGGGGGGCTTGTTGCGCGTGCGGTACGGCTACGGAGGTCGAGGAGAGGCGGGTCATGGGCTTGCCGCGGATGTCGGTCGTACCGCCGACCTGGAGGAATCCTTCCAACGAGACAAAGACCATGATGTTTGTTGGCGCGTTTTGTTGGATTATTGGAGTTGGTGGGCCAACTTGTTGGTAGGAACGGAAATGTCGAGGATGAAGAAATGTGTCGGCGTCGAGTGGAGGGCGGAAGGTCTTGGCGTTTCGGCGAACGTGCGTCCTAGCGTCTGTTGGCGTTTTGTTGGTCGATCGTTGGGGTGGCGAATGGCTTAGGCCCAACGCAATTTGGTGGGCGTGCCTAGATGGCAGTGTTGCGTGCCGAATGTCGCGCTGCGCAAAGGCAAGCCCACATCCCTTTGCCAGGTGTGGATGAGGGAGCCGGTAGGCTGTTGCACTGTCTCTGACTATGGTGAGCACAATTAGACGACAACGGACTGAAACGGCAACCAACAGCTATAATTTCTTATCGACTACATTATTTCAGTACACGAATCAAGAATGAAGGCATAAAATCTTTACATATACTGATATGAAGTCCATTGCTGGCTTTCGTTTGTGGCGACCCGGCTATTGTGGGCTTCGACGTCACGTTCTGACTTGCACTGCCTCGCCGCTTTGTGATGGTCAACGGACTATCACCATTGGCTGCGAGATGAACTTCCACATGGTTCCATGAGCTCCAATTGGGTGAATCGCGGTGTGCCCAGGCCAGTTGGATTTGAATAAAAGCAGTCACATCAACTTGGCGGCATCCGAATCTGAAATCCACGCGCCATTTTTCCTTTTTTGTTCACCATCCGTTATCTTTCATTTTTCTTTCAACATCACATACATTACATACTCGCGTAATTTATGCCATCTTCGTGTCCACACCCTGACTAACGACTTGGCGGCACGCTTTATTAGGACTCGGTCTCCCCTGCATCATCCGCTGTGGATTTGTACCCACGTTGTCGACGCCACCATGAGCACCACACCGATCCCAGCAGACCAGAGCCCGGCGACGGCCATGGTCTTGGCGGCCGATCTCGGCTGCGCGCTTTGCCGCAAGCGCACGGGCGAGGCAGTGACGCGCCTCTGTCACGCGTGCGGTCTGCCTGTGCACCTCTCGTGCGCACAGCACGTCGCGGCGCGCGAGTGCGAGCTCGAGTTTGGGTTTCCGGTGCCCTCTGTCTACTGCTCCAAGCGGTGCTTTGATTCAGCCGATCTCCTCGGCGCCAACGCCGCCCATGCCGACGATCTCGCGACCGATTCCAGCAAGCGTTGGTCGCCCCAAGTGCCCAACGAAGTCACGGCCGCGCTCACGCTTAAGATCGGTGACGTCACCCGGACGTCGCGTAAGCACCTCTCGATCACAACCTTTCGGTTCCTGCTATCGGAGGGATTCGACGTATTCCGCGCCAAGGTCAACAGCCGCGCGGCCAAAGAGCTCCAGGCGTACACGCTCGAGACGTTTGTGCGCGAGGACCCTGCGATCTACATCCGCCCGGGCGTTCACTCGAAACAAGCCGAGCTCGTCGCCCTCACCGACAAGAACTTTGAGACGCGCATTCGCAAGACCTTTCGCAACTTTCTCAAGCGCAAGGCCACCCAGACCGCGGCGGCCGCCGGTGCCGTCGCTCTCCGCCAGGAACAGTTTGAGTGCGACATCTACGCCTACGTCAAGAAAGAAGCGGTCGTGCGGCGTCGCGCCGCGAGCAATAGCAGCATTACGAGTGGTGGCGTGACCGGGAACGGCTCGGCGAGTGGTGGACGCGGTGGCGGCGTCAAGATGCTGTCGGGGCTTGCGGCCCAGCACCACCTCATGCTCCAGCAACAACAGCAATTGCAGCAACCACTTCATGTCCGCGTGCAGTCTAATGGAGACGTGATCGAAGGGACCGACTGTATCAGTGATGGTGCCGTTGGCGTCGGCGCCGGTGCCAAGCGGCGACTGAGTGAGATGCAGGACCGAACCGAGTTGGCGTCGGTGGAGGACACGCCGGTAGGCTATAAGAGCATCCGCATGGTGCTCAATGGCTCGGTCGTCGCGGTCCAAGTGAATGTTGCGGACCTCCTGACTGCCCTCGGTCTCGCTCCGACGACAACGACGATGGGGCTCCACACGGCTTTGGGGAACCAATCCGACAATGACGTGGGCTCCTCGGTGAATGGCGACTGCTAGGCATTTCTAAAGAGTGTATTTAATGGGGATGTATGTATATATACTTGGGGGTAAGCACTCGACGACGAAGCGGCCGCACCGATAGCGTTTAGCAATCGTAAGCTGCAGCTCAACTAGAGGAGGGCGGGGTCGCGAGGGCCTAAAGGTGTGAAATTGGCTACCGGTACTACTACTACAATTCTACTTCTACTTTACCTCTCAAAATTGGGAGTGTCGATTGGGGCGGAGGCGAGGAAGTGAGGAGGGGAGGAGGGAAAGGGGAGAATGCACATGCTGGGGGAGTGGGATGAGAAGCAGGGGAGCGGCGACTGTGCTGACTTCTCGCGACGCTGTTTAAAAGTCGGACCCCATGCTGTCGTAGTTTGACTGCGACCACGTCGACTCGCGACGCGGTGGCGCCGGGCGACGGGGCGGCTTGGCGTCGTCCATGCTTTTCATGTATCGGTACTGCGGCTGCTGCGGCGCGTACGGACCTTGCTGCAGTCCTGGCGGCACAGGCGCTTGGAGCTGATGCGGGTGCATACCCTGTGGTGCCATTGGGTGGTACTGGTGGGCCTGTGGCACAAACGGAGCTGGGAGCTGCGTGAGACCGTACTGCTGGTGCGGTAGCATAGCCGACGGCATAGCGGGCTGCTGGGGTGGCTGGGGCTGTGATGGCGACTGGTACTGCGGCGCATACGGCTGCTGCTGCTGGTACTGCTGCTGGTGTTGGTGCGGATGCTGATGCTGATGCTGGTGTTGATGCTGATGCTGCATGGAGCCCTTGTCGGCTGGGAGACTCGAGGCGGCGCCGAGTTGGGCTGACCACTCGAGCGTATTGCTCTCGACCGTCCGCAAGTCGCTCTCACCGTGGGCAAAACGACACTCCTCTTTTGTAAAGTTGCAGCATCCTTTAAGGTAGTAGTAGCAGAGCTCGGTCTTGTAGTTCTGCAGCCGCGGCGCAGTCGTCGGCAGCGACTGTGCCGGGATTGCCCCGGCCCCCGCACTCGCACCCACGCCACCCCCAGCGTTCTGGCTCAGCAGCGCAAGACCATCGCGCAAGTCGTTCTCGCCGTGGGCCAGCGGACACTCGCGCCGCGACTTGGGGCAGCTACCTTCGAGCCACAGTGGGCACATGCGCGACTTGAAGCTCGTGCTGGACGTGTGCTTGGGCGTATTGGTCCGCACGAGGTCACTCTCGCCGTGGGCAAACGAACACGTGCGCCGCGTCTTGTTGCACTTGCCTTGGAGGTAGTACATGCACATTTCAGTTTTCCAGTTGCCCGTAACGCCGCTTCCAGTCCCAGTCCCAGTCCCAGTCCCACCCACACTGCCGGCGCCTTGAAGCTGGCTCTGCTGCTGGTGGCTCGGGATGCCGGCCGAGATCGAGCGGTGGAGCGAGGTGAGGCCACTGCCCCCTACCCCTTTTTGCCCACCAGCACCGGGGCCGGCCGAGACCGACACCTCGGCGGTGAGCGCCGGGTTGAACGCTGGGTGGCGCTGGAGGATCCGCTCAATCGCACCCGAGACCTGGCCGCTAGCGTTCTTCAGAAACCCCTCGAGTTCATCGACTGGGATGTTTTCAAACATTTCACTCAAAAGCGACAGTGTGAGGGGAGCGATCGTGGTCGTCGTGGACATGGTTTCCACGGTGGACGAGGTCAGTGCCGTCGTTGGGGTCGAGAAAGAGAAGGCTGTGGCTGTGGAATCCGAAGAGGATGGGCGCGAGGTCTCAATCCGCAGGTGGTCCATTTGGTTGTCTTCTTTGTGGACGCCCACGTCCAGACGACGGACGGCGGCCACACTCTGAAAGCAGCGCGGACAGCGGTGCGGACGACTAGAGGGACTCAGTGGCTCATCCACCGAAGAGGAAGCCACCATGGGGTCGCATGGACGGCAGACGCGGTGTCCACACTCTAACAATTCGACCACTGGCACGACAGGGCGTCCACACGCGTCACACTGCGGATCCTTGGTGGTGGCCGACGCCTCCGTCTCCTGCAGCGCAAACGACGCAAGCTCGCGTTCCAGCTCGGCGTGGGCAGCGGCGCTCGCGTGTTGATCTTTGCCTGTGGATTTGGTCTCGTTCACATCCTCATTATCATCACCTTCGGTTTGGTCGTGGTCGACGCCGTCTTGGTTGTCCTGCGACCCCGGACCACTCGCCACGGACCGCGCCTTGGGTGTGAGCTGTGGCGAGTCCAATAGTGCTGAAGGCAAGAACTGGCCAATGAGGCTGTTGCGCAGCGGCTGCATGCCCATCATACGCTCGTCATCGTCATCTTCCCCATCCCCATGGTCGTCGTCCTGTTGCGTGGGATCCGTTGGGCCTGTCGTGCGAGTGGACGGCTGGCGGGACGAATAGAAGCTGCGGAACGCTGCATCGCCCGCGGGTTTGTTGGGTGAGGACCACGGGTCGTCCTCCTCGGCCGAATGGGCGCCGCGCAGCGACTCATACGAGCCGCGACGCTGGTCAGACGCTGGACCACGCGCCATCTGCTGTGGCTGCTGCTGGCGCACCACGCGGGCTTCGGGCGACCGTGCGCCACCGCTGGAGCCGCCGCCGGACTCGTACTGCTGGCGGATCTCATCGACTTCTTTTTTCGAATCAATGTGCGCGAGTCGTTCGTTGATGAGCTCGCGCTTGAGCTTGAGCGCGAGGATCGAGTAGAGCGCCAAGCGCTCGCGTGCCACGCGTTGTTCGGTCTGTAGATCGTCCACCAGCAGCTGCAGCTCGGCCGCACGGCGCCGTGCGCGCGTAAGTTCCTGCACAACGCTGCGGGCGTCGGTAGGGTCGTCCCCCATGGACCCCACGGCGTCGGCGACGCCATATTGCGCAGCAACCTGTCGCAGCGAAGCCACCATAGAATCGCCGAGTTGCACTACGAGCTGCCGCACGACGTCGTCCGTCGAAGATCGCGGAGCGTCCACTGGCGGCCGCGCGGACACAGGCTCGTCTGCGCGCTTGGGATCTGGCGGCGTCGCGAATACATTGGGTGCGGCCTGGGCGGATAGAGCGGGGTTCGCCATTGTAACTGCGAACGCGCGTGTAGACGGTGGTGGGGCTGTGGACGGGAGAATGGGGCGACCACCGCCACCTTGTAAATGCGAGACCCCGATCCCCCGTAATAGAGGGTTGGGTGGCTCCATGTTTCTTTTATTTGGTTGCGCGAGCAGAAGAGTCAGCACTCTTGGACAGGGGGCTCAGTTGGGTCGAGCGGATTCGTGAGACGATGGGAGTGTGCTCCAAACGCTTGTCAAAGACCTGAGCACTGATCCACGCTGACCGCAAGTCTATGGGCAGCAAGCGCGTGTTGGATCCACAGCAAAAGAAGAAAGTAGCAGAAAAAAACGATTCGTTGGCCACGACGCCCGTGTCCGCTACGTACACTTGCCAAAGGGGCCGAGTCCAGAGAAAGAGACGCGCCAACCCACTTGGTTTACAATGAGGCCGACCTGGGACTGCTGCTGGGTGGGACAAGCGAATAGTTCGAGATGTGGCTCTTCTGCTGGGGGGGACTGTTGGATCTTCGATCACCGCCGCAAAGCTGCTTCCGCACACGCGAGTCTTGTGGTCTTGTCGTACGGCTCGCTGATGAGGGGCAAATTTCGCGATCCGACTCAACTATGCTCGAGCCGAGCTGTGTCTCAATCGCTTGGCTAATCAAAAAGCGCGCGGGAACTTTGGAAGCCTTTCCGCCTTGTTTCCTTCCGTTCCTTTCGTGTGCGCACCCTCTTCCGCGACCAGTACGTTTCGGGTGGAAGCGAGAGGCAGCAAATTATGGCGCGAACTATCAAGTTTGAGTGGACCCATTCGCTTGGTTCTAGTATGAGAAAGGCACCCTTATCAAAGACCTAATTTTGGAAGGAGGCCGGATTTGTAGAGGGACATCAGCTAGGTTTGGGGGTTCAGCTCTGGGAACCCGCCAACAAAACCATCGCGAACTGGCCAGTAGCTCTCTCTCTCGCGGCAGGTTGATGTTGTTGCTGTTAGGGTAGGTACTGAGCAAACGCTGGCCGGAATTCTTTCGTGTTGTCCTTTCAGGGGGCTCGGTGCCCAACCCCATTGGCCCACCCCAACCCCAAACGGCGTGCGTGCTCGCTAGCGTTATTCTCTTCACCCCAAAGATCGCCACATGCAACTGACTACTGACGATATGCTCACGCTTTGCCACATATTGCGCCAACATTTGTTATGTGCACTTGAAGGAATGCAAACCCAGCTGAGCGTGACGCGCGTCAACATGTGCAGGGATCCGCAAGAGAATTTTGTCGCACAAACTACTCTGCATCTAGTATACTGTATACGTCTGTGTTCTCTCCCCCCCATCGTAATTGGACACAAGGCTTGTGGGCGCGGTCAATTATCCATCGCACTGGCCGTAGTCAAAATTCCACAATTGTTGTTGGGTTTGCTCTCCCACCACTGCTCATGAAACTTGACACATGCAATGATTTTCAGCTTCGACTTGGCTGCCCTGTCTGCTGGCATATACTTCAATGCCTCTACCCTTGTCGAGCGGACGCCAGGCTGTGTTTCCATTGGTGACGCCTTGTCTGATCCTGGATACCAGAGTCTAGTCCAGGCACCCTGGAGTCAGCGAACCCTTCCAAAAAACACTCAAAATAGGCCAAGATAAAAAAAAGCCGACTAGTTCTCGCCAATCACGTCGCAGTGCTGGTGGACAATCAACAAGTGTCTGAGGACGGCGACAACACTATCCCTGTTCTTCAAAGTACGAGTCAACGTCAATTCAAAGAATCCTCTATTTCACTGTGAGTTGCCATCTTTGTTGAGTGGAGTGGTCCACACTGACTCGCGACTTGAAGCGTCGCACAAGCATAGAGATCCATTGTAGTGATCATGCCCACCATCACCGCGGACCACCATCTCGCTGTGAACATTGAAGAGCGTCGCGTGCATGCCGTGGAGCACGTTTTGTATCATCCTGTACGTCCACTCTCTCTGTTACGTTATCCCAACGTAACTTCCCCACCCCCATCTGTTGGATACGCCAACTAAGAAACTTCAACCTGCTGCATCATTCACAAACATCCAATTACCAACAACTGACACCCAATATGTCCAACATCCAACATCCAACATTCAACAGATCCGCCACAGCATCATCTCGGTTACAAGTCATTCCCTCCAAGAAATCGATCCGCAGTATGGCGCCACGATCGGAGAAGCGGTCTTTGACCTCGCGTTTCTCAGCGACAAACCGACGGGCGGCGCCGCAACACGGCTGCTCGAGCACGTCGTGCCTGTCGGCGCGCATCACGTCGCGGCCATCTTCCAGTCGCGGTTGGTTTGCTCACAATCGCCTTTCGAAGTCTAGGTTTCCTTTTTCTCATTTTGTTTTTTCATCATAGTTGCCTTGTGGTCTGGGATCTGCGTGATGCCGTGCTACTCTCAGTAACCGAAGTCGAAAAACAACAGAAAATCGTCGTGGCGCTAGCGGCGTCGCTGTGCAAAGACAAATGGCTGTTTTACGCGTCCGACGGCAGCAACAGCATTAAAGTGTCGGCCGCCGATGCGCGCGAACCACCCAAGAAGATCTCGCGCAAGGCGGCAAACCGCAGCAGCCAGCTCACGGCGCTGGCGTACGATTCATCGCGACGGGTCCTGGCAGCCGGCGCGAGCGACGGTGCACTGCAGATGTGGCTCTTTTCTGAAGACAATTCGCTGGGCGGCAGTACGAAAGAAGAAGCCGCGATAGTGACTCCGCTGTGGACCTCGCAGACGACGCAGTCGCCGGTCGTGCGAGTGGCGTTTGCCGAGTCCGGCCTCCACGCCCAGCTGCTAGTGGTCGCGTACCAGAACCGCGTCGTCGAAGTTTGGGACCTCGCAACGACCGCCCGTGTGCGCGAGCCGTTTCGCGTTGCCGTGCTGCATTGGTACGTTGTGGGTTGGTGGTCGCTCGGTGAGATTGCTAATCGCTGGCGTGGCTGGGATGCCCTAGTTTGCCTCCACAGGCTATGGATTTCGCCAAGAAGAATGGCGAAGTATCGTTTTCTCTCGATCCACAAGCACCGCTGTTGCTGATCCACTGGCACGCGTACTCTGGCGCCGGCGCGAGTGCGGCGGCGGTGGAGATTCGCCTTGGCGTGGGCAGTTCGGCTGCGGCTTCGCCTGTCTCGGTGACCGACTGGTACGACTTCGTGCCGGCCGCACCGCCTTCTCACGAAGACGGCAGTGCTGTGGTACTGTACGGCAGCACGACTGCAGCATCCTTGATGGCCTACGTATCGACCCACGACCATCGCCAGCTCCTTCCACTGTCGTTGACGAGCCACCAGCTCGAGGCCGTGGCCGAAGAAAGCACAAAACTGTCGCTGTCAGCACGTATCCAACTCGGTGTCGATCAGTATTTCAAGTACCAAGACGTCCCCACAACGCTTCTCCAGATCTCACGGACCCCAGAGGAATCACCGTCGTCTCCAGGCCACACAATTCCGTTTCAACTGCAGCGCTACGCGCAAACGTCCGGAGAAGTCGAACGGCTGGAGGAGCTGCCTGTGTGGACCAACTACCAAGGTCGCCAGCTTTTACCGTGGACGCTGCTGTGGAGCGAACAGCAGTCGGCTTGTTGTATCCAACTTCGTGATCCCATCAAGAGCGTTGCCAAGGAGGACGACCCTGGCGTATCCTACGTATTGATGGAAGTTAAAGCCAAAGCCGAAGGTCAGGCGATGGATGACGGCGATGGCGGAGGCAGGGGAGATGGCGCCTCGAACGTCAGCGTCACGTGTGGCTCGCCCATGGACGCACTGGACGTGTGCTTTTGTGACTTGCGACCAGAGGAAACCAAACAGAATCGACCGTACGTGCTGCTCGTGCTGGCGACCACGGGGAAATCCATTGGTTTCCAGATGAGCTGTGACCAAGTGGACCAGAACACGCGTCTCTTGCTGACGCAGGCGGTGCGACGCATCTTTCCGACTCCGATCCCACTCTCCCAGGCGTCGCCGTACGTATCACTGGTCGGGAGTCGTTTGTTGTACGTAGTGGCGTCTGCCGGTGACGATGCGGACGTCTCTGGCTCTGGCTCGCAGACTGTTGTGCTCAGTGAAGACGACCTCACTGTGCCTCGCAAGGCATCTACCTCCGGCTTCAAGACGAGAAGCAGTGGGGAGAAAATCGTGGGTGTGATTTGGAACGCTGGGTCGTCCCAGTCCACGCTCTCGTCGGCGGACAGTTCCATTAAAATGCTGGTCGCAGTGCAGACGACCCAGCGCATTGTCGTGCTCTCGGTCTCACCGCCCTCATACTCGCTCTCAATCGTGGCCGAGTACGATCTCGTAAGGGATCTCCACTCCCCACAGAGTCTTTTGTGGATGGCACAGACGCTGCTCTTTGTCACGAGCGACCACCACGTTCGCTTTGTCACACCGCTCGTCCAGACGAAATCATCGATATCGCACTTGCTCTGCTCGCTTCCGTCTGACGTTTCCGGCCCGCACAACACGCAGCTCCTCAGCGTCTGCAGCGATCGTCTCTGCTATGCCGTTCAAAACCCCAACCTTCTCGAATGCAAAACGTATCTGCGTCCCGTCGCCGTGTGTGAGCCGCTGCTGCTGGGTTTCCATGCACCAACGGACGGACGACTCAAGGCGATTCTCGAGCGCGACTTTCTCGTGTTTCTCTCCACGGGTGGTACTGAGACCCGCAATCCCGTGACCGAGCGACTGCTCGACGTGCTCTACCACGACTTTGGCTGGACCGACACGATCACGAAAATACTGGACGCACTGCTCCATCCATCATCGGGTATTGTGTCCGCAGTCGTGGCGAGTGGCGCTGGTGGCAACGCTACTGGTAGTGGCAACAAAAAACTCACGCATCTGTCGCCATCGCTGGTTTCGTCGCTGTTGTTCCACGAACAGAAATGGAACGACGCTGTGCGCGTCCACCTCATGAGCGATCCAGCGTTGGAGGAATACGCGCTGGCCGACGACGGACTCGGGTCAACGTCGTCGGCCAAGCTGCCGTCGCGGACCGGGGCTACATCCTCTCGTTTTCAATGGCTCGGTGGAGTGCTTGCGAGTGTGGGCCAAGCCGAGCTCGCGCTCAAGTGTCTCGACCTTGCCGGTGATGATGTGGCTATTGTGGAACTGCTCCGCACGCATGGGCTGGACCCCGTCGCGGCCGAGTCGCTGCTAACCGCCTTACAGAAAGACTGGAGCCAGCTAAATCCGCCGTTGGCAGCTATCAGCAAGGCCACGGCAGTCAAGGGCATGCCACAGTCTACGGGCTTTCAACGTCACGACCTCTTTTCGC
The DNA here is from genome assembly GCA_023334535.1 of Pythium vanterpoolii. Lineage (NCBI taxonomy): Eukaryota > Oomycota > Peronosporomycetes > Pythiales > Pythiaceae > Pythium > Pythium vanterpoolii. The sequence goes on along the minus strand of JAADVD010000171.1, from coordinate 41,132 downwards.
TCCTGTGCTGCGAGCAGTTGGCCCAGACCGAACGCCGCAGTCGCTTGCTCGCGTCTGTGCGTCCGCTGGACAAGCTAACAATGAAGACCAAACCGAAGCATATGGACCCTAAGGAGAAATCACCAATCATCACGAGTGGTCGAGCCAGCATCTTGTACTGGAAGCGTCTCTCGCCCGAAGATGCCAAGGATGTGGTTGGTGTCTCCACGACGCCACATTTTAGCACTGATGAGCCCAAGAACCCGACCAGCTACGCCCTCTTTTACGGGGCCACAAGCAGCGGCCTGTCGATAGGTCTCGGCAGTGGCGTCGGCGACGATCCGACGGCCACAATTAATGACGACCCCACTGCGTCATCCGGAACAAACGACGCGGCCGCCAAGATGACGATCGGTCCGTTTCTCGACGACGAAGACGCGGTAGTGGCGTACTGGCGGTTTGAAGAAGGCGTCACCGCGAGTGACGACAGTACAACCCGAACGCTCGACTCGATGGACACGACCAAGCGCGAGAACCATTTGCAGATTCTCCAGTTTGGCGCGGTCATGACACTGGCCACATCCTCGGCGCCGGTGGACAAGGGCGAAGACGGCAAACTCCAAGAAGCATTTTCGTTGCGGTTCCCAACCGATGAATCATCCGCCGTGGGCGAGTGGGGCGCCAAGTGTGCCGTGCGGCCAGGCAGTACTCTAGATATTGGCCTCGTGTTTGACGACGATCCGTACCGTCGCAAGCTCACGGTCGAAGCCTGGGTCCGGAACGTCGTGCTCTTCCAGAAAAAGCAAGCGACCGCGCAAGAAGGAGAAGACGACGGCGAGGCCACCACCGCTGTGTGGCGAGACCATGCAACGACACGTCGACGGCTCGTGTGCCGTCGCGGCGTGGACCAGTCAATGTGGTGGGAGTTTGGTTTGTGCGACGGCGGTTTTCTCTACCTCACGTTTGCAGGCCACACGCTCAAGGCTGACGAACCCATTCCGAACGCCGCAGCCTGGCAGCACGTGGCGTTCTCTGTCGACATTACATCGCCCAGGCACGCCATCCTCAAGCTGTATCTCCACGCCCGCTGCGTAGCGACCCAGGAGATCAGTACCGTCGATAGCAACACAAAGCTCCTGGTCGCCGCGACCAAGACGATGGCGACGATGGTCGTCGGCGGCCTCCCGCCGCCGCCGTCGACGATCCACGTGGGCTACCAGCTCACCGAGTACGAATTGACCGAAGTTCGCGTCTGGGCGACCGTCCGCACACCCGAGCAGCTCAACGACATGAAGGAAAACTACTTGGGCATGGCCGAAGCCAAGCGCCGCATGAAAATCACCATCCACCAGCGCAACTGCCAGTGTGAAAAGTGCTTGGGCCGCCGCACGTTTAAACCACCGAGTGGCAAAGGCGGTGCATTGCTCGGGGCTCCGCTGTTTCCATCGACGCCGCCACCAGCCGCACGCGACCGCCGTCGTCCCCAACCCAAGGCCTGAGATGCAGCCCAAACGATTGTGGAGAATTGAGGAAAAGATGAAAAATAATGTTTGGCAAGCCTATTTTTCTACATTAATGAGACCGAATGATGCGAGCGCGCATAGGAAAAAGAAAAAGAAACAAAATAAAGTTTGACAAACCGAAATTTCTCATTAGAGACCGCAAAGTGCCAAAGCGAACACCAGAAACAACCGCTTACAAGATCTGCTTGATAAAGTGGTTAATCTGCTCGCCACGGTTGCCGGCATCGCCGCCTTCAGCGTAGTGGAGCAGCTTCTGCGTGTAGCCGCCGTTCGGCGACGACAGCTGGAACGGCCACAAGAAGTTCGAGGCCTGCTTGAAGTGGGCACCGACCGTAAAGATCTCGTGGATCAAGTCTTCGATACAGATGATACCGACGTGACCGAGCGACTTTTCAATGATCGCATTGTCGGTGAGGGCAATGCGCTGGCCGCGGACCTTGCCGAACCCACGCTTGTAGATCAGCTCGCGCGTGACCTTGAGGCTCGGCTGGCCGTAGGTGATGAAGGGCTCGACGAGACGGAGCATGTTGATCGTGGCCTTGTTGAGCTTGACAAACACGCCGTTCTGGATCTGGCGCAGACGGAAGAGCTGCAAAATCTTGCGAACCTTGGGCGAGACGCCAATGATACCACGGATGCGGACCACGAACGCAAGCTTAGGCTCGGCCGGCACGTAAAAGTTGCCGGTGCTCTTGGCCTGACGGCGGAGCGTCACAGCCTGCTGCTCCATCTATTGAATTGAGACACGGTATGGAGGTTAAAAACGTGAAATTGGTAGAGGAGGAGGAGATGGTGACGAACCTGGCGGTACTCCTTGACGTACTTCTCAGCGGACTTGAACGCGATTTGGCGGACCTTGGCGCGGTGGGTCTTGTCCTTCTGGGCCTTGGCGGCACGCTTGGCCTTGACCTCGTCGACGGTGCGGCGCTTCTTGAGCACCGACTCGGGCACGAGACTGTTAAAATCACATAAACCATTAGGACGGGCTGCGGGACACGGCTCGGACCCCAGCGCGATCTACTACAATGAAGTAATAGACGCGTGGCCGCCGATGCACCCGTCATAGTCATAGTTGTATTTGAGTGGAGTGGGGCCAGAGGGCACCACACACACCAGAGATCCTCCAAGATGTTGCGCTTCCGATAAAAAGCGCACAAAAGGAGATGAGAGAACGGCGTTTTTTTCTGTTTCCGTGAAAGAAAGAAAAAGAAAACACGTTCCTTCATGGATTTGAAGAGAAGAGACTCCGGCATTGCTAGAGGGAGAACCTCGTAAGCGTTGCGTTAGTCTTTACTCTCACATTCCGTCCATACTCTCTCCGGACACTGGATTGAGCGTCCAGCGTCCAGAGGCCCGTGGTGAGCGGGCGAGATCCAGAGGATCCAGAGCAGGAGACGAGTCCATGATGCGGACGCACGCAGACGAAGCCACACGCTTGCGAGGGAAAGCGAGGAGCGAGACGCGTTCAGACGACGTACACTTTCGGGGCGGCAGCAGCAGCAGGAGCCATGATGACGATGTTGGAACTTTCGGTTTGAAAAGTGACCTACAAAAGCAAGCCAAACACTAACACCAACAAATGGCCCCAACTCCCCAGGGCCAACCACGCCGTGACCAGACAGTGGCGTATCTGATTGGATGATAATATGTGATAAAATTGTGCATACGATTGGCCATAAAAGGGAGTTGACTCGTTGAACGTGTGGTGTGACCCACGCCAACTTAACGTTATTTTAGGAGCGTAACCCTGTGCTATTCTAAGCCGATCAGACGGGTTACGCGTTTGATTGAGACGCCTATCAAAGCCTGCGTCACGACATCTCACCTTGCAGTCAACAGAACACACAACCTCGTCAACATGGGTGCCGAAGCCGGGTCGTCGCTGCTGATGCATGTTGGTCTTTTGGGCATCGGCTACGTCTTGGGCCGCATCCAGCTGCTGCCACTCGCCGTCGAGTTCTACTACGAGCTCTGCGAACTGCCCGTCGCGCGCAAGGTACGCAAGCCCAGCCCAACGGTCAATCGCGGTTAAAGCCCATGCTCATATCCACATCTCCTCACGTGTTTTTTTCAGGCGTTGCTTGCCGGGAGTCTACTGATGCTCATCGCTGTCTATGCGCTTGTTATTTTTCTGCCGCTGCGCAAAATCGCCGAGATGGTACGGAGCTGGGGCGGCGACTCCTCTTACTTAATTGGGGGTGGTGGGGTGACCACAGTGGTTTTCGTCGATAGGAAGCGCGCAAGTCCCAAGAGCATGGCAGCACAACGCCATCGCCAACGTCGTTTCGGCGGGAGCTGCGACGACGCGGTAGCTACAGTATGAGCTACGTCACGGACATCAAGGCCCACGTGTTTGCGCGCACCGAGACCCTCTAGCGAGTAAATCAACTGGCCGTCTTGTCATGCTCGGTGATGGATGCTGAAGGTGGGCGTGTCTTTTTGCTTTTGCCAAAGAAACTCGAGAGCGTTTTTTTGGCCTTGCCGCTGGCTGCCATCCCTGGTGAAGATGTGTCGTCATCGGCCTTGTCGGACGCCAACAGGGACATTGGCAGGGCGATCGCGTCTCCCGCTTTGCCGACTGGTTCGCTGGGACGCGGCTGTGAAGTAACCTGCTTTTTCTTACGCGACGGGTGGTTTTCGGGCAGCTCGAGTTGAAAAACCTTGGAGGTGTCGACGGGTGTGGATGGAAGCGTGAAGCTAGAAGCGTCGTGGGAGACACGCGGACTCTGATGGAGCATGTCGACGGACAGGGCGCTTGGTGACGTGGGGACGTTTGCTGGTGATGATGACGCCGTAAACGAGGTTTGACCCGAGCCGACGATCGCAGTTGACAAGCTTTTCAACGGCGCCAAGGCGTCAAAGGTTCCCCAGCGCGTAATGTCGAGTTGGTCGCGGAGAAAATTGGCCACGTTGGTAAAGTTGCGGCCCACTTGCGAGAGCACATCGAGGATCACGTCGCGCCGGATCCGTAGAAGTAGGTCCATTAACGAACAAGTCTTGTCGGAATACACGAGCGAATGGATCTTGATTTCAAACCCGCGCATGTCTTCCAGGGTCTGTTGCTGGGAGAGCGCGCTCGAGGAACTGATTTTCTTGTTCTTAAACGAGATCATCACCTCGACTGTGCCCAGTCGAATGCGCTTGAAGAGAATGTTGTTGGTGGCGCGGTCACGCATTTCGATGACGTCTTTGTCTGTACTGCTGCTCGTCCGCGTCACGTCGTCGTCGTCTGCGATTGGCTTGGCTGCGTCGGCGCGTGCGACACGTGAGATCCACTGCGTCGCTTCTTCTTGCAGCGCTTGCATGGCCTTGGCCCTCGGGTCGAGTGGTTGGTCATGGTCACTATCCGCACGATGGCGGCTGAGGCCGTGTGCTAATGGATGCGCTGCCTTGCCCGCGACTTTTACAGCTTTCCTCAGCAAGCCTTCACCACTGGCGGATCCCTGTGGCGCGGCCAAAAACTGTGATCGCACCTCGGCTTTCCTCTCCTCTTGGCGGAGCGTAGGACCTGAAACGGAAGTGAAGAACGCCACGAGCTGCAGGATGAGATCATACGAAACGCAGACTTGCAGCGGGTGCACGTTGATCTCAAAGTGCCGCACAATTTTAGTGCCGTTCATCGGTGGGGCAACCTCTGCGTCGACTCGCACAAATATTTTGCCACCACTCCACGATTTGGAGTTGTGGAGTGGGCTCAGCAGTTCGGGATACGGCGTGTTGGGGCACAGATTTCGGCAGCACACGTCTTGAATGGTCAGCGCAAAGGTCCCCGACTGATCTTCGTACATTTTCAGCTTCACATTCAATTTGGTCATGGTGGCACTGACAATGTCGCTGTTGGTTGCGCTCAGTGTGAGCGACGCGCTTTGGAGCGTGAACGTGAGCTGCAAATTTGGATTTGGCTGGTGCTTGAGCCGTTCCGCCGCAACGAGGGATCTTACAACCTCCACGATTGAGTCGAGCTGCTGCTGCACTCGCTGCAGTTCATCCGATCCCGACTCGACGTGTTTGGCAGAGGACCCAGTTAACGTCAAGCTCGTTCCAATGGAGGATGAAAGCGACACAGAAGACAGTCGATGAGGGTGTAGGAACGGAGAAGGAACGGAATCAAGCTCCAATGCACCGTGGCTCCACGCTCCTTCTGCGGCGAACACTGCGAGGCTTGCACGCTCCGTGACCCGATAATTCCAGCGACACGCGTTGCGCCAGTGCAGCTCGGCTATTTTCCACTTCAGCTGTTTCTTGGCGAGTAGAAGCTGCTGCAGGGACGACTGAATGCTGGCTTGATGACTCTGGGTGCCGCGGATTTCTTGTAGCATTTTCGAATAATCCGGGGTTTGATATTGCGCGAGTTTCGCGGTGACCACACCCACAAGTGCCATTGCAAGCTTCTCCAGAATGTTTTTCGAGTCGAGGTGGACGCCGATTTGTACTGTTGGAATGCTGAGCTCGACACGGTTCGTGACGGTAGTGTTTCGATCGATCCATACCATCACCTTGGCCGGGATCGGCGCGACCACTTGTTTCAAGAGCCCAAACGAGCTGGGGCAATAGGTAAAACCGTCTTCGAGTGTACGCAACCAGATGACTCGAGATCGGACGTCAATGTCAAGAGGCGCTGTGAACAGCTGGACGCCGTCCACTTTGATGTCGACCAACTCGTGATGCATTTCTTGCAATCTCGAATGCCGGACGGTGCCGCGACTCAACGCCAACAAAACTGAGCCATTGTTGAGATGGTCTTGGAAATTAATCTGACAGTCCATGAAGCGGACTATCAGAAACGGCTCGACAACACCGCCACTAAAACCAGGCGACTGTGGCGATGGTAAATTGGTCTCATTGGAGGCATCCACGCTGAATGATGGCGTGCGGTTGTTGGGCATTGGGTTGGATGCGTGAAATATGGGGCCAAACCTCGGGTCGTCGGCAAGCGATGTTGCTTTCTTGGGGCTTTCCATGCCAGCGGCTGGTCGTGTTGCAGCAACAGTTAGAACGCAGATCCGGTCCAAGGTGTGAGTTTGTGAGGTGCTTACCGTGAACCGCGTTCGCGGCTGGTCCTGCTCGTGGCTTCAATATCTCTTCAGGGACGCGGTCCAACTCCGGTAAGCTGGCACGAATGACGCGAATCCAGTTCTCCGCAATGTCAACCAGGGTCGCGACTGTGTCCAACGTCACGAGGACACGTATCTCAGTTGCTGACAGCCCAAGCAAGAATCCTTGGCGACGAAAGTCAGCGACAAAGGCTGACTGAATCTTGCTTCTACTGCTTGTTCGAGCTTGAGATTCGTCGATAGCTGCCTTGCTCTTTGCTTCCGCGTCGAAGTCCGTTGAATTGCTAACGTTATCATCGCGATAACGGAACGGATTATGTTGTGCAATAGCAAAGTGCTCCAAGATGCTGACCTTCGACTTGGATCGGGATACCTCGTTCTCAGCTTCTCTAGAGACGACTGCGGATATTGACGAAGACTTGAATCGCGATAACCGAGGATCGCTTGATTCTCCAGCTATCATTGGCGTTGTCATCGTCTCGTTTCTAATAAGTTCGGAATGCAGCGCACCGAAGTTAAACGACTCCCGAGGTTGAGTGGCTTCACTTTGCCCGCCGCCAACGTTCAGACAAACATCCCGAATTGAGATGAGTGATGCGCCGCGACTGCCAGTCGCTGGTGTACAGATGCGGACTTGAACATCACTCACCGCGAGGGCGACATTATCAATGACGAACGAAAACCCATTCCACTCGATGGAGACATGTCGCAACGCATCCGGTCGAGAATGATTTGTTTGTGCTGCTTCCACTTTGGACAAGTTAAGTGAACCGGAGAATGCGATTTTATCGTTGATGCAAGCGCGGAGACCCACTTGGCTTTTCTCGCTGTGATACAAAGCCACATCGAGGCCAATGAGTCCGAACTCTTCGATCACAACACCCTTGAAAATTCGTAGAAATCGATTCAACATCGCATTCATTGATGTCACTGGAGTCTGCAGCTTCGCTTGCGTCGCGCGATTCCCACCACCACGGCGCCGAGATGGAAGCTTGAGCTGTGTTAGTATCTGGTAGACTCGACCAAACTGAATGAGCCATTCCACGTGCTTTGTGTACAAGACAATAGCACTTCGTGATGCAATGTCACGCCGCGTCATTTGTTCTGCTGCTGTCTTCGGCGCTATCTTGCCTGATACCGACGCAGAGAAAGTCGTCGCACTGTATCGGCTAAGGCGGGAAGCAAGGTTTACGCCGTTGCTGTTCTCCCACCACATCTCACCCTCGTGAAAATCCACGACAAAGACTTCACTGCTCGATCGCCCTTCGTTTTTCCAGTACTCGACGGGCAAAATGTAGTGCATAGACGCATTTCGGGATGCACCCCATGTCGCCTTGGAGTGCAATGTCAGACTCGTAATTTCCGCAATATTCACCATCGCATCTGGTTCAATTTTCACCGTGAGGCAATCGATGGTTACATAGGTTGCTGCTTCTTCACCGCGGCGACACTTCACATCAAGGCGCTGGATTCCGACTTCGAGACAATCGCTAGCTTGAAACGTGTTGAACGCTGAGAGAAGTCGGACAGCGGCGTTTTCCGCTTGTAAATGGAGTTTTCCGTGCAACAGCCGACGAGCAATATCCCAAGGTGCCGATTCATGAACGCGATCCACGTCAAGTATCAACGAAGGCATCACACGCTCGACAATGGCTGCGAGCTCCACGATTGTGGGTACCCAAGCTGGCCCGAAAAATACCACTGGACGCTCGATGGAGACGTTCATGTCCACAAAACAGCGGACAGCGGCGGTCAACGCGAACGAATTAACCGCGGCTTCGGGGCACTTGGCGGCTGCGACGATGGTGTGGCCAGCAATATGGAGTTTCTCGATCACTGCGACGGGTGTGGGGAAACTTCTCATCCGCACCGATGCGTCCAATACACACACGTCCAGATGCTGATGCAGCAAGAGTGCATACCTTGCCTGGCATTCGATCGCGTTTAGCCCGACGGAGCGTAAAAGTTGGTCGACAGCAGGGGTAGCTTCATCAAGTCCCCGGATCAGTTTTGTGACCGCTTGCTCGTTTGGCTCGGAAAAAACGTCAACAGCTACCGAGCCAATCCGCACGGTCATAATGGTTCCATAATGGAGCAAATTGAGTTGGCCATTGCTTCTGAAGTTGTCTTGAAGTCGCCTGACTTTGTGCACATAGACCCTGCTGCTCTTTGCGTACAAGAGGGTCTTCATCTCATTGATGGCCTGGTCAGACATGAGCAAATCCGCCTTCGTCAGCTTGCTTGCAGTGATCTGTTCGTCTAAAAGCTGGGACCGAAGCTCTTGTTCTGCGAGCTCTTCCATCCACAATGGGTATACATGCTCCAGCCAAGCCTCCATTGGCTGATTTATGCAGTCGACTCGCACATCGCTTAGATGAAGCCACACTCTTGGTTGGCCGAGAGTATTGGTGGTGCGGAAGAAGAACTTGTAGAAGATTTCTTCTTGCGGCCGCCATGGTGATCGAAATGTTTGCATATGTGATGCCGTAAACGGCAAAATGTCGGCTTGGATTGCGTCAGCGAGTTTGACCAGATCCACTTGAAGCGAGAAACCAAGACGTAGCCCTTCGATGTCAATCATCATGCCGTCGCTTCTCGGATTGTTCTTCGGCAGCCGTCCGCACGCTCGTCTTCGTAAACAAAGTACTTCTTCGAAGAAACCGAAAACATAATCTCGGCGTTTGTCAACAGTGTGGCGGACAAGCACGCGTTCGACCTCTAGCAACTTGAGCGACTCGCCGAGGGCGATGGTGACGTTCCCAAATTGCCAGAGTTCCGGAAGATCTTCGCTTCCAAAGAGTCCGACATGGAGGTGAAGAGATTTTTGGTTGCCGAAAGTTGCTTGAAGGTCGATGTTTGTGGCGTGGATGCGATTAAGCGAATCGCCACTCGCGCTGATCAGCTTTGAGAGCAGGCGCTCCGCATCGTCACACTCGCTCACATTATTCACGACACCATTAAGCCCACCTTGTCGATTGTATCTGCTGGTGGTGGAAGTGCAATGAGCTCCATACGTTGACCGCATCCGATACAGCATCTCCCACGCCGAAAACGTAATCCTTCGAATGAGCTCCACAACGCGTTCTTGTGTTTTCATGTCCCACGTACAAGTTACACCGTCCACAAACATGTCCAGCACCTTCATCGGGCACATCAGAAGTTTGTTTTCTTCCAGCGCAAAACTCTTGACACAGAAAAATGCCGATCCTTCAACTCGAACGCGACGGCCAGCTTTGCCTCGACGTGTTGGTTGCTCTCTTGACTCTGGTACTTTGGTCAACTGATTCGATGGATGGCGTTTTGTGGCTCTCTGATGCTGGCCTTGAAATGAAGCGTCGAGTGCTGTATCACCTTCGACACTGCAAACCTTTGTGTCCAAAACCGACAATCGAAATCTTCCTGTGATCTCCTCAACACTCATGGTGAGAGTGTCAACAGTCACGTACTCCACGTGGTTATGGCCGTTGTGATTGTGTGAAAACAGCACAACGGACCGCTTAACGTTGCATCGGAACTTGATTGCTTCTGATGATGCCGTATGATACTCAACAGTATGACTCATCGGTCTCATGCTTGGTACTCCTTCTCGTGCTCGTGGATCCCAGTGTTCATCGTTTGTCCAGTCGTGGTGTTCACGAAGCAGAGGAGCAAGGGTGACGACACCAAGCTCCAGCATCCCTCCGATTGCGTGCATCGCTTCCGTTGTCCAGCGAACCTCGAGCCATTCAGCGTCCATTTCGACTTCTGCTGGGGAATATTCCGAGCCGAGCACACATACCGGTTCAATGAGAACGCGCACAAAGTCGATGGACAAGAACGACGTTCGTATCAACCGACCGCCTTGAGCATAGAATATCTTCAGTCGAGAGGCTTGCAGGTCGGCCTTGGCGCGGACACCTAATGGATCGTCGTCCATGAATGGATGAACAAAAAGCACGACTTCGTCGACCGACAAACCCAAGTTGGGGACTCCGTTCGGCAGCACTGCGCAACACTGCTTTCGAGCTTGGCACAAAACGTCGGTCCGCAGTAACTTGAATTGGACTTGCATCTCAATTGCAAGAATGTCTTCCCAGAACGAGCAGGAATCTTCGAGAACAGCATCTTCGTTTCTCGACATTGTTGAGCTGTGCGAATTCGCTGGAGGTGCAAGTGAATGCATCGAGTCGACCCATGGTGCCAAATCGTCCGACAGCGCCACTGACAAACCTTGAACTTCGCCCGAGCATCGTGTGTTCCACAACAGGCATATCCGATTGTGAACGTCCTCAAAGCCATTTGCTGGAGTTGGCGCTGAGCACATCGCCAATCTGCTTTCTACCTCGATATTCACCGCATCGATGGAAATTGAAGACGATGGAGGTGAGTCTATGGTCGTTGGTGCTTCACTTGATATCAGCACGTGACCAATGTCGACGACAAATTTGCGTTCCTCGGCAATCTCTCCAACTTCTTGTCCTTGCTGACGACCGAAACCCGCATTCTTCTTCGAGTGATCTCGAAGATTGCACTCAATTGCATCGATTTTGCTGCCAACCTTGTTCGCACCATTGACGACAGTTGCGTGAATATTACAAATCTTGATGCTCACTTCTGGTATAAGTTCGACAAGTCGAAGCATTAGCAAGCCTCGAGAGCGCAGCACAACTTCACTGAACGCATTGGTTCTGCACGTAACGACAACGTCCTCGAGAGCACAGCTCGATTGTCTTCGGCACATATCCTTCACCAAAGTAATCAAGTCAACGAAGCCACCAACCTCATCACACTGAACATGGAGAGACGATGGGAACGAAGCTCGTGTGTTCTCTCGAGCCCGAGAGACCGGAATCACCACGTTGATGCCTAGCGCACGAAGCGTGGCCTTCACACCGCTCTCGGGCAGCGTAATCACAGCCGATTCGTGTGGGCACACCCTCACGGACAAATCGATCTCTCCTTTATCCATCTTGTACACGAACTGGACGGCAATATTCCCTTTCTACAGTTCCAAAATCGGTATATCGTTAGAGATTTGTTCAGCCCTTGGTGATGCTTGATGGATATCCTACCTGCAGACGCGCGATACTCGTCGTCCGACCCGAATCGTCCCGGACGACATCAACTTCGACGTCGCTCACAGAGACACCAACAATGGGAAGGAAGAACCACACGAATCGAAGCCGGTGCATCCACGCGCGAACTTGCTTCCACTGTGGATGGTCAAAGTATTTTAGGCTCTGAGCCGTGTCGAGTTCACTCCACATCGAACCATGGTCACAGCGTGGCGCGCATTGGTGGACAGCCTGTCCGCTAAACCTCTTAACCAGTCCGTCACGAAAACTTACTACCACATGCACTGCAGCAACGTCGACCGTCACGAGCGGGTGGTGCGTGGGCGACCGCACGAACTGCCACGCATTCCGCCACACTCGAATGTGCACGGTCTGGATCGTGAGCTGCAGCGTCGTGCGATCATCGATTCGAATGTTTGAGAAAAGTCCCACTGACTCCACACCACCACGGCATTGTCAGTTTGGCCATTATCTACAACAGAGGAGAGGCAACTAGTGGGATTGGTTACCTTTGTGAACAGCAAACAGCACGAAACGGATAACCACACTCACGACCTAGAAGTTTATATGGATCTTAGCCGCGTGGACACCAGCAGAGCGTCAAGCGAGCCTAGCATCACCTTGGAGCCGAAAGCCAGCAGCAGCAACGCGCCACAGAGAGCGAGCCACATAGTTGGCTTTCCCTTTTTATCCCTATGGCCGCTCCCCTTTCTTGGGGCAGAAGAAGAGTGGGTGGCGGTTCAGGTGCAAAAAGATGTTGAAGCGGGAACTGTACCAGATTTTGGGTACCGTTTAGTACCTTACTCGATTCAATAGAAACCCTGCTATACTAATCTGAGATTCCCAAAGAGTGACCATCTTCGAAACAGTGAGGTACTTGATCGGCGATAACGTTCGCAGTGATGCGGCCCATTCTCAAGGTCAGCACGCGCAAGCGGTCGCCAAACAAGTCCTCGAATGTGTCAACGTCTCCACACAAGAAAAGTGTGACAAGTGTCGAGCTCACCTCACCGTCGGGACGCCGCGTGACGTTCTCACCGTTCGCAAAACCGCGCCGACAAAAGCAACTCAAGCGTCTACAGAGCGGTGAGCAGAGTCTCTTATCTTGATGTGGAGAATCGGACATCCAGTGTGCTGAAGTAAGGATATGGTGACCTGATAGACCGCATAAAGAATGGTGTGGTGACCTCGGGCTTTGCGTTTAGTGCGGCGGACGACCGCGAAGTAAAGTACGTGCATTCGTCACTCACGATTTCGCACTCACTTCGGCACCATCAATTGCTAACTAATTCTTGTCTTTCTATCCCGTGTTAGGCGCGCTGCTCGTCGGAAGAGACACTTAAGAACTCTGCAGACGCTCCACGATGCCGCCTGCAAGCCGCGCCTCAGTTGGCTCTCACTCGTGGAGAATCACTTGGCTTTCCTCAAGCCTGCACGAGTGAGAATCTCGCACTGGCTCAGCGTGATGAAAGCACCGTTTTTAGCGGAAGCTCGCCGTCGCCAAAATCGCCGAGTCTTGCGCTCGCGTACGCGCCACGCGCCACGTGTGTACTTTGACTGGAGCGATCGCCAATACGTGCAATGTGTGCGCGCTCCACTGCTTGCACAGACAGTTGCCGTTGCTCCTGATTATACGCTACAAGTTTTTGCCGCCTCTGGATTTGGCCATCCCGCCATCGCTCCCCAGCCTGCGTCACCTGTAGTCGAGCCTATTTTGACACCCTTTCATTCTGGCTCGTTATCGACCCTTCTTCGGAAAGTAGGCATCCCTGTCGTTGAAGACGAAACTAACGAGCAAGCAGCCGTACGCAACGATCTGCGTGGTGTCACGCATGGTGTCACCGACCTGAAGATCGTTCCGCACCACCAAGGACTTCGTGTGGTGTGAGTCGTCAGAGGCCACAACAATTGCAGATACAAACCTCTTTATAAATCTAGTAGAGGTAATTTGGCAGGATGTGTTGGTCAGTTAGCCATCTCAAATCACAGAGACATGTGATATGAGAGGTCAATGCAAACTGACCACCTTCAAGAAGTGTGCCACAATATTTTCTGAATTGGCGTCGGCGAAGGCCCAAGATAGCTTCACGGGTAGGTGTGTCCGACCATCGCAACATCCTGCGAGACTTGCCGTGCGCACGATCATCAGCGCTTCTGATAACGAGCACGCATCGCTTGGAGGTCTACGCGGCTCGTGCATCCTCGCGGCTCGGCGGTCGGACGCGATTTCACGCCCAACTATTGGTCCCCCAGAGCATGGGCACGATGATCTCGACGCTTGTGTTTCAACCGCCACCGCCGAGTTATGGACCGACACGCCGATACTTCTTTCTCGGCACTGCTATGCACAACCGCATCCCTGCATTCTACCTTGCTTATGAGTGCGAAGCTGTTCGTCACCCATGTGACCAGTCCCGTGGAAAGACTAACGACGTCTCGGATTGTTCACACAGTAACGCAGAGTACACGATCCTCTTCTCCCATGGCAACGCCGAAGGTACGTGCCATCATGGATGCGGCGTGACAGGAGGGCGGTGCACTAAAATGCTAGTCGCAACCATGTCCGCAGATCTCGGTATGATCTACGACTGGTTCCGAGAAGTCGCACGTCGCTTGCAGGTCAATGTCATGGCGTACGATTATTCGGGGTACGGACTGAGCGAAGGTGAGCCGAGTGAAGAGGCCGTGTACTCGGATGCTGAAGCTGCATTTGCGTACCTTGTGAATGTGAAAAAGACCCCGCCGAGTCGGATCATTCTGTACGTGGTGCCATGAACGCCACACCTTCATCTCCATCGCCTGACTTTTTGGCGTATGTAGATACGGACGATCGCTCGGCTCGGGTCCGTCCACCTATATTGCCGTCAAGCAGTCGAGACTGAACGACCCTGTCGCGGGCGTCATTTTGCAAAGCCCACTAATGTCCATTTTCCGCGTCGCCTTTAATTTCCGATTCACGATCCCAGGCGATCTGTTTTGTAATATCGACATTATGGACGAAGTCGAATCGCCCGTGACGATTATCCACGGCACACGGGATGAAGTCGTTCCGTTCTGGCATGGCGAAGGACTGTTCGAGCGGTGCCGACAAGAGTGGCGGTGCAAACCATTGTGGGTCACGGACGCGGGGCACAACAACATCGAAGCCTTCTTGAGGTTCGTCCAATGTTTGTTTCGTGCTCTCGAGAGGCTGATGGTGCTGACTCTGTTATCGTGCCGCAACAGTGCGCAAGGTGATGAGTTCTTTACGCATCTGATAGACTTCGTCAACGTGTGTCGAGATACGACGGCCGTGCGGTTGGCGCAGAATGGGCATGCTCAGCCAACAGCATTGAAGTAGAAATACGCATACGTCGTGCCGCGCGGGAGCTGCGAATAGGAGATAGGGAGGCGTGAATATCGCTATTGGAAGCTGTAAGTCTATTATGGTTCCCATGAAAGTGACGTTGAACGCCACGTAGTAGTTCTCTAAGTATTGGTGCGTTGGCACCGCAATTACCAGCAGGATCCGCACGGCTCGACAGCGCCTAGACAGGGCTAATCTTCGCCTTTTTGCGAAGACTGTACTCGTGAAGGCGTGAGCGCAAGGAACCGACAATTGAGCTCGACGATGATGCCGTCTTTTTCGCGACCACAGAATCATCCTTGCTCGAAGCCTTTCGCTTACCAGGCGACGTTCTTGGCTTTGTTTCCATGTCAACGTCCACGACGGGCTCATCATGTTGTTGACGCAATCTCTGCTCGAGGTCTGCGATCTGGCGCTGCATCTCTTGCTCTTTGCGCTTGAAAGTCGCTTGCATCTCAATCATTGCGGCTTCGACATCTTGAATATTCTGTAGCTCAGCTTCACGTTCTGCACGCTCGACCAACGTGGCTTCCAGCTGCTCTTCCATCATGGTCGACACGATCTGTGCTCGAAGTGTACCACCAGTGACTGCTGCGTGGAGATATTGCTCGGAAACGTTATGCAAAGCACTCAACGCAACCGCCGAGATCGGGAGCGGGTACCGCAACGTCCCGGAAGAGAGCGTAGCGTAGAAGATGTTCATGAATGCTTGTCTCGAGATGACATACTTGTTCAGATTTTCGTGGTATTCGTCGTTGTCGTCTTCCATGGCCACATTTTCGGAGGCGCTTTCTGTTTCGCTATCGGCGAATTCCGTGAAATTGCCCTTGGACTCCCATTTCGCTTCTTCGTGTTCTGCGGACATCAGCCAATCCCTATGTGAAGATGGGACGCGGGAGCTATCACAGTCTGACTCATACCCTTGGCCCAAAGGCGCTTCGGAATCCATGATGCCGGATTCTGGCTCTTTCACGAGAAGCTCGTCGTCGACGACCGTCTGGGCGGCATGGAGCGATTGTCTAAACACCTCGTTCGGATCGTTGCTTTGGCGCCACCGAGAATCTGGAGGTGTTGGCCGATGTGTGATATCGCAATCTTCCTCGTCTTCGCTGTCAGAGTCGGCGTCACTCTCGCTGTACCAAGACCATTCGCTGTCATCGCCAGAATCGTCGTCTTCTTCGTCGTCGGCATCCGCGTCCCACGCTTGCTGGTTCTGCACGAAGTCGGTCTTTGTGTAGTGCACTGACGGTTCGTGATCGGGTTCGTCGCTGTCAGCTGCGCGGTTGAATGTCATGTCGACTTCAACCATTTCCGTGATGTGATACTCTGTGATCCCGTACGGGCCTTCCAGCACGCATATGTCATCGTAGCCATACAATCGAATCCCAAAATGGCGACACGCGCGCAGCACATCGGTCAACAGAATCGTCCGTCGGTTATGGTGTCCCGTGAGCACAACGACGACGTCGAGCAGCCTTTCAAGAAAGTCGGACAAGTAGTTTCGCGTGTACTCCAGTGTCCGTGCCGAAGTCGTGGTGAACCCTGCACGCAGGAGGAATCGCCGTAGCACTGCATCTTCCAATCGCCCAGCGCCACGCGAGGACTCATCGATGTTGCGCTTGCGGACCCGGTATTCCATGCTTCTCTCTATCCTTTGCCTGTCGTTGCCGATGTGCGATGTCGTGTCGTTGCCCTCGTCCGCGATGCTTTAGCCTTGAGCGAAAAATGAACTTTGTTGCCGCTAACGCGAGTTGATTTTTGAAATTCAAGTGTGACCATCACTCTCCCTGCCCGCGCGCGCGGCAAACTCAAAGGGAAACGAGTCACTCTTTTATCTGCTTTTGACAATATTGGTAATTACTACACCGCATTCTATGTCAAATAGTCAATATGTGTCATATTTAGTAGCTTTTGACGAAATTATACCGTGAACTGATACATTTCTCCCTGCGTTCGACTTAACGCCAACGCCAAGCACGTCTCCGCTTTCCCCTCCGCCGGAACACGACACGTGCGCGTGCGGACGACAACGCCTACGCTATGGAGGAGGACGCGCAGCAGCGCATCACGTTCCTACTGCAGGAGATCGACGCCAACATCTGTGCGGCGCATCGCTCGGCTACGCAAATCTGCTCGACAGTGCGACGCCACCACCAGATTTTGCGCCAAATCCACGAAGCTTCGCAGGTGTGGCGGCCGCTCTTTGAATCATTTGCAGTCCAACCAGCAGCGGCGAGACGGCCAGCGGTGACGCCGGGACCGCCACCAAGTAGTGCCCGGCCGTCGAGCCCCGCTCGGTCCAGTAGTCCATCCACGCATGTGGACAACACTACGCGCAACTTGAGCTTTAGCGACGATGAAACCGAGACCGATTCACTCATTGTGGACGAACAGACGTTCAAGACCACGACGCTGCGGCAGCTTGGGCACCAAAGCGTGAATGAAAGTTTGAACGTGAGTATGACAAGCGAGCGCCTGCCATCGATGGCAAGAACGCCGTACATGAATAACCGCGGCGAACGATCCTCGGCAAAAGTGCCAGAAGGTGTGTCCATGATCTCGGAAAACACGTCGAACTGGACGCCGGCCATGAGCTCCCCGCCAAAGACAGACGTTTTGAAGGTAGGGCGCTTCTTATTGTGGTGGGTTGGCGATGGATGGATTTCATTTCCTGAGCTGTGTGGTATAGGTGCAAGGACGTCCACAAACGCCGCCGTCGGCAATTAGCAGTATTTATCCATCAAGCCCGAACGTGAGTCGCGACCTTATGAAGATGGGTGCCTTCGAATACACCCCTCCTCGTACGAAGACTCCGAACGCCACGGTTGCCGCGGACGAATCGCCAAGGCTACCAGGCAGGAGTCCGGTCAGTCCTGCAATGCCCAGGTTTGCCACGATCGATGACCCGAATCCAGTCCATTCGCCGAAGGCACCACCAGTGATTGAGATCGAAGAGACGAAATCGAAGACTACTCCAGGAAGTCCAAGTCAGCGAAAGCGCAAGCGTCCTGGCAGCCCTGCAACGGAAGCAACGCCAACGCGAGTCAAAACCACACCTCGCCGCTCGTCGCCTGGTGCCTCTTTCTCTACGCCTGGCTCGTACGCCAGCTTGCGGCGCAAGTACAGCGCTCCCGGGTACTCAACTCCAAAGCGGACTCACCAGTCGCCAGCTAATTCCAAGACTGTCGAGAGCATTCGCAAAGCAACAGAGGAGCTGATGAAGCATGCAGAGAGCCCAATGACACCTTCATTCGAGATGCCTTCTCCACTTTTGCGGACTCAGCTCAAGGCTATGACGCCCCACACTCCTCTTTCTAATCGCCTCGTTGGTGCCAACCTCGACATCGGTAGCACAAACCAAGAATCGAAGCTTCAAGACTACGACGAATCGTTCGAGGCTGGCGAACCGACCCCCGAGTTTCAGTTGTCACTATTCCCGTCTGCGTTTCAGGTGGGTTCTGTGTGTCGTATGCTATTCTCATCGCATGCGCTAACTCTGAACATGTATGCTTGTACTATCTAGCGTGGCATTGGCGCTGTTCAAATGTCAACTCTGTATAGCAAGTTCCAGGGTGCCGGAGATGAGGACAAACCAGCATTGGTGCGTGAATATTCAACTTTACTTTATTCGTCTGGTCGATCTTGGTAGAAGCTGACATGAATCACGTTTTGGTACCCACAGAGCGTGGATCACCTCGCAGAGGCTCTTCCGGATTATGGCAAAGAACGAATTGAGGTCTTGCTAGATACTTTGGTCTCCCGACGCCTCCTCCGACCTTTCGTCGTCGAAGGAATCATGTTCTGGCAAATTCCAGTATGACTTTGGGATTCTCGACGGCACCAGTCGTGACGAGTTGTCTGAATGGCCACTGTTGTTGCTTGGAATGTGATGGTCGTTTCAGATTCGCGTCGAATTCAGCTACACAGAATCTTCTGGAAAATCTACACGTGGAAGACACGGAGACTGGATTGAAGCAGTGAGTGACGGTGTTATCATAGACACATTTCAGGTCTAGCAAGTGCTTGAACTCCCAACACAGGAAACAGAGAAGTTCTTGCCTCAATAACCAGGTGATGGTGTTGTTAACTGCTCAAGAGACAAGAGGGGTTGTGTATTTCGTGGAGTGGCTCATGCCGTGGGGTAGTATTCTTTGTATTTGTTTTTCATGAGCTGGTCGTCATCGACGCGGTGACCGCATCACGCGAAAGCCACCAGCGTCTGGACTCAACTTCTAGCTAATAAATATGACTCATACGCGCAGAGCGAACATACAAGAGGCGAAGCTACAGTCGGTGCGGCATCCTAAGCGTCACGCTTTGCATCCGACGAAGTGGAAGTACTGTCGAAGTCGAGCAGGGTGTCGTCGTCCACGGAGATAAAGCTTTCTTGCATGTTGTCGGACATGAGCTCCAGCGACGGCGAAGGGCAGCGGTCAAAGGCCGCGGCCTTTGCAGCGCTATCGGTGGCGTTGATGCAACTGAATGAGTCAAACATGGGCTCCTCCGCACCGGATTCATCGCTGCTATTTGTGCCACTCTCCATGTCCATCTCCTCTTCGTCCGAAGAGGACGACGCATCGCTCAGAGGGGAAGCTAGTAGAGACGACGCCTGGGAGGCATCCTCCACCGCCTTAGTCATCAGCAAAATGCTATCAACCAAGGCTTGGTTCTCAGTGCTCACCTCCTGCTCGTCGTCATCGGCCAACGCCGATGACGACGAGGAACTAGAGGTGGAGGAGGAGGAACGGCCGTGCGGGCTGTCATCTCCGTCCTGCTCTGTCGAGAGAAAGAGCGCGTCATAGATCATGGCGGCGCTGGCCACAAACGCATCGTGTTCTGCTTCTTTCTTGAGCTGCAAGCGCTCAATCTCGCGCTGGATCTGCTCCTTCTCGTCCAATTCGAGCGTGTCGGTGCAGAGCTTCTTGGCGTACCCTGGCAACAAATGATCTACAAAGCTCGGGTCGACCGGGTCGTAAAAGCAGCCGTCGCCGGCCTTGCGCTTGCGGCTCTCGCGCTTCTCATCGAGAAATGGCTCGCGCCACTGCCACGGGCACTTCATGATCGCCTGGTGGCTGCTCGTCATGTCGCGCGGGGAGTCCATTGTGGTGAAAAGGATAGAAAGTCGTCTGCGGGAGGAGGGGAGGGGACGCGGATGCGGACGGGATGGACGTGCTAGGAGGAGAGAGTCAGCGAGCACTAGAGGTCCGGGAGGAATACGGGCGGCAGCGGATGCCGAGCAGGGGGAAGAATCGAGAATGGGGCGGCGGACGGGAGGAGGCAAAGCAGCGGACACCAACTCTGCGAGAGACTCTGGGACCTGGCTCGGACTTCGACCTTCGCTCTGGTTGCCCTGGCCCCGAGAGCTGTTGTATTCGATCGTTTACCTACCTGGCTCGTCTTTCACCTGAAGGACAAGACAGATCCGCGCTTCCCCCTGCCCCAACGTTGCCAAGGGCTAGGTGTGACGTAAAATATAGAAAACAGATATTATTTGGAAATCTTTCGCGGTGGTGAGCAGCTCTTGCACTCTGCGTTCTCTGTGTGGAATATTACCGTTGGATACGAATCGAAAAATAACCATGTTCGATCTGATCCCACTCTTTTTATGAGCTCCCGAATTCAGTTCAACCTACAGTGCACAATCACTACCGACACTCATGGCCGATCCGGACGGCACGTTCGCTCTGGACCACCAAGTTTTGGCCAACAAGCTGTTGGTTGGCTGTTGTCTGTAAACTGCAACTGCCATCAAGCCAGAGTGAATGTCCAGGTTGGTCCAGTGGAATGGACGAAATTAAGGTCACTGAATGGAGCACGAGTTTCGTCTGGAACTTGGCATCGCCTTCAGTGACATCCTGTGCCTGCGCGAGGGTACTTCGGATAGTAGACCTTGTCGATTCCTCTCGGCGTTTTCTCGATGGGAAGGATGATGCGGAGACCTCGAGCTCAATCGGAAGAGAACTCATAATCAAAGAGCCAGGCTGGGTTTTTCCCCAACGGCAGCACTGCACGCATACGAACAAGATAACAGCGCTGCGATGCTCAGGGTCATTTACATCCTATATAGTGGACCCTCGTTTGGTGCACAAATGAAACATTAAGTTGCGCTTACTTTGCCTACAGGATGACAAGTTGCTCCGCTAAAACTCGCAGGCCAAGGTGGAAGAGCTATCATTGTATCGAGTCGATGATGTGACCCAGTCACTCACTCGTCCATCGATTCTTCTCGAACGCCGACTCGCTGGAGCCAGCACCACGCAGAAAAGTCACCAACGAACAGAACGAACGGAACTGAAAGTGACAAAGGCAGTTGTTGGGTGGACCGTCAATCGAAGTGGGTCACCCAGCGAACTGGCCTTCGAACGTCAGTCGGGGTGACTTGCGATTCCACATGCACGCAGCCTCAACTGAGGCTCTGACAGAACCGAGGTGATTGGAGTTGAGATACACCGTGTCTGAGACCTTATGACCTCGAGAATTGAGTTCAGTCTAGCTATGTGTGTAGTCGAATACTCGAAAATCCAGCCAACCGCGGTGTGCAACAATAATTGTTGCACGCGCTGGCAGTACGCCATGACTTGTGGTCTTTTTCTGGGTACTGTCTACACATCCACAGCTGCTAGAATCGATAACCACCAGTGGTTTGGTTTTGGCCCGCATCTGTGACATGTGTGCGAAGCGCTCCTCCTCCGATTTCACAGACTGGATTCGCCAACAAGCAGCTGGATCTTTTCCCGAAATATATCGAGAATATATCGATCAGAACACTTCGCACAGAGCCGGGCCAGTTTGCTCGCTGTACGTACCTAATAGACCGCGCGCAGTGATTGGCTGAATCGACCACCTGAACATTCTATTTTTTCAGTTGGTGAGGTCGGCTACAGACGAATGCGACTCGTCGGCAACGGATTGCCGCGTCTGTCTACGAGCAAGTCGTTTCACCATTGTCGGTTTCACGTCAGCTCGGTGGAGCCTCATCTCCACCACCAAAGATGCGTCTTACTGATCGAAAGATCGTAATATCATCTTACGTGCACCGTAACTCGGTGTTTATCCGGATACCCGCGTGCTGAGGTCTCCCTGTCATGAACTGGGACGCCAACCTCGCTGCGATCATCAAGCACACGGACGCCAATCTCCAGCAGCAGTTTCGCCAGTTTGAGGAGCTTGGTGCGTTCACCCCGCCGTCCGAGTACACAGCTACGCCGTTCGCTGAACGCCCCACCGTCCAGCCGAACCAACATCCGCAACAGCCGACAGACACGGGGAGTTTTGCGAATGCGTTCCTTCGCGATACAATGGCCACGCTGCGCAGCGGCAGTACCCCCAATATGCCCACGGCGGTGCCGACGTCAAATGCCTCGTTTGCGCAGCACTTTCGTAGGCAGCAAGACCGCAAAGCCAACAACCACAATAACTACCGCGCCGCCGCGATGGACGACGACGGCGCCAGCGACGATGACGATGCGGCGTACGAGCAGCCGCAGCAGCCACCCCCCACCGTGCGATCGCACCGGCATGCACGCCCTGCTAACACTGGCATCGGGTTTCAAATGTACGCGTCGCCAACGTACGACATGGCGCAGATGATGGAGCAAGTGCGACTCAGTCTTAAGCTCGAAGTCGACGCGCGCGCCGCGATCGCCGAGCGCCAACTCAGCGCGCTTTTGCAGCTCTGCAAAGCGAGCTCGGAAGAGCTCGATCGTTTGCGGATCGAAGTGTGTGCGGCCGACCGCCAGTTGCATACGCTCGACCAAGTGCAGGCCAAGATGCGACAGGAGCTCACGACCCAGAAAGACATTAGTTTTCACGTCCAGTCAATGTGCGGCAAGGACGAATCGTGGCGCATGCAGGCCGAGAACCAACTTCTGGAGATGCGACAGCTGGTCGCAGCGATCCGAGAGCAAAGTAGTGGCGTCCAACTGCAAGTACAAGACAAGCTCTCGAGGTCGGAATTGCTGGTGCAGTTTAACGCTGCGATCGAGCCAATCAAAGCGCAGTTCCAGGCGACGCTGCAGCACCAAGCGCACCAACTGGCCGAGCTCACGCGCACGTCAAGTTCGTCGTCACTGCTGCTGGACGTTGTAACTCAGAAACTCAACCGCGTGCAGGCCGACGAGGTCGTGGCGTTGCGAAACGATCTCCAGGCCCTCAAAATTCATGTGAGTCGCATGGGCACGATGACTGGTGGTCGTGGGATTGAAGATAGCGAGGAGGACGGCGAGGAAGAGGAGAAGGAGGTGACGCGGAAGGGACCGATGCGGCGATCAATGCGACGTGCACGGGAGGAAGAGAAAGAGGCGGCACTCACACAGGCGCGCAACACCGAGCGAGCGCTCCAGCAAACGCAACGAGATGACGCGATCAAAAAAGAGATCGTGGACGTGCTCGTACCAGTTGCTGTGATACCGTTGATCAAGGCTGAACTGGACCGGATGGTCATGCCGCAACTCGCCGACGCAAAAGCTTGGACGGCCAATGAGATTGAGCCTGTCCGGCACGATCTGCAGTCGCTCACGCGAGTCGTCCAGGAGAACTGGATTGCAAGCCAGCGGCAATCGGGCACGACTTTCACTGCATTGGAAGCTGCGATCAAACAAGTAGACCAGCAACTCCGAGGTGACTTAGCCACCCAGCTTCGCGAGCTTCGAGAGAAGCAGGATCAGTCCACTGCTCAAAGCACCGCGCTGCTGACGACCGTAGTGGAGACACGTGTTGCAGCGGTTCACGCCAAGCACAACGAGTTCGTAAAAGTAGTGGAGATCGAGCAGAAAGAGCGCAAGGCGGTGCATGATGCTTTGGCTGAAGAGCTCCGGCGGGGGCGCCACGCGTGGGAGGAACAGTTCCACGTCCTCAGCTGCGAGCAGCGCACCAAGGCGGCGACACAGAGTGACGAGTGGAGTCAGCGACTACGGGAGCTCGAGCGCACGTGGAAGGAGACGATCGAGGCGGCGGCCAAGCAGAATGTCGGCCAAGCGGTGTCAGCGTGGGCGACGGCCAAGACCAGTTTGGACGCGCGACTGGATCGCCTGGAAGTTGGTGCAAAGACAACGACTGAACTAGTCGAGAAACTAGACAAGGCGATGACGAATGTGACCCAGGAAGCGAGTGTGGTGGTGGCAAAGCTCAGGTTGTGGGAGGGTGGGGAGAAAGACGAGGAACACGCCAGGGTCATAAGACGCGGAAGCGCGACGGCGATGGCGACCGCCCTACCAAACGATGCGACGCAGCACCAGCTCGCGTCGATCGACTCGCTACTGCACAAGATGATGCTGCAGATGCAGCTCCAGATGCACCAGCAACAGCAACTGGTGATGGCCCAATCGGCTGCTCTGCCGTCGTCGCTGTGTTGGCCGACGATGGGGCCTCCGAACGGACCCTCTCTACTTCCAGCCTCCGTAGGAGGTGCGTCGCTGACGACTGCCACATCGTCTGCCGTGATTGTTCCTCTACAGGAACCCCAGCAGACTATGGGCGTAGCCTCCACCAACATTTGTACACCACCAAACGCATTGGAGGCTTCTGCGAGTAGCGAGGAGCCAAAGCCAACCAAGACCGTCACGCTGCCATCAGATCCACGGATCGACGAGATCATTTCCCGAGCAGTCGCCGAAGAACTTGCGTCCCCTAGTAAACCCCACGTTCCTCGGCCAGGAGCTGCATCCGAGGTCAAATTGACTGAGGCAAGATCCTCAATTACGCCCCCCTCGCCCGCCATCGCCCCAGTAATAAGTACACCAAAACCAACACCTCTGCCAAAATACCCAACTGAGACGATAAATCTCGCAGCCACGGTGCAGCAGACTCTGGCGTCAACAGCGAAAGGCGCGACCACCGAAGCCGAGATGGCCAAGCAGCGCATCGAAGCACGGCGCAAGCAGGATCAGGACACGCGGCAGCAAACGACCGCGTCTTCTTCTATTCCTCCGCCTCCTCCTCCTCCACCGCCGCTTGCACGTGCGGCGTCCGCTTCCTCGCTTGTTGGGACAGATACCGCTAAACCTGTGGACGCGAAGGCGATGCCGCTTCCACTGCCGCGAAGCCACTCGGTGAGCAACCTCACCCCACCAACGCACTCGCTTCCAGCATCGTCTGCGTCACCTGCAGCAAAACCTCCCGTGGTGCCAACACCAACACCAGCACTTGTCCCACCACCACCTCCTTTGCCTGTACCCACAACTCCGGGGGCACCACGACCGCCAGTCGTGATCACGGATGCAAAGGCGGCGTCTCCCCACGCATCCGGACCCTCGACACCAAAGCCTCCGCCTCCGCAAGTCATGCACGTGCTGTGTGAGCAGTGTCGTCTGCCGGTGCGATCTGATCTGCTCACCGAGCACATGCAGCGACAGTGCATCAAGCGCACAATCGCCTGCGCGAACTGCCTCGTCAAATTTCCGTGGCACGAAGTCGAGCCACACCAAGACACTTGCCACGGCGAGGCGGCAACTCCCACGTCGCCTCCGTCGCGGCCTCCAGCCCAGCATTCTGTAGGGACAGCGACGTCAACGCCAGCCGCATCACCCGTAGATCCCGCGGAGTCGCAACAACTGAAAAAGTGCCGGCACTGTGCGGTTGACGTTGCCGCAACCGAGCTCTTTGATCACGAGCTCAAGTGCGACCAGATGCTCAAGCAGTGTCCACACTGTTTACGGCGCCAAAAAGTCGCCGAGCTCCACGACCACATGGAGACTTGCGACTGTCGGCTGGTGGCGTGCCCGAACGACTGTGGCGGCAAGTTTCTTCAGCGCGGACTCGACAAACACCTCACGACACGGTGCCCCAAGCGAGCCACCACCGGTTCCTCTGGACCCGTCTCCGCCTTAGTAGGAGTTGCGTCTATTGTGGCTGCTTCATCAGTGAATACAAGCATCGTGAGTCCAGTGACCGCACCACCGCCACCACCGCCAACATCCAAATATGTGACGACGCCACCTACCAAGACGGATAACCCCATGATGCCAAAGGTAAGTTTCCCTCCCATGCGGAGCTGAACTCGGAGCGTCTCACGTGCTGGGCGTTGCTACAGATCGAGTGCAAATTCTGCGACGAAGAGTTTGCCGACAAAGAGATTGACGCCCATGAAACCAGGTGCGTCGGTGATGACACTGTGAACTGCCTGTCCTCATCTCATCCCACTGCGTTATACGCTAGTTGTGACTGGAAACCCCAGCGCTGCCAGCACTGCAACATGGTCATTATCGCACGCGACCTCGTGCGCCACGAATCGTCGTGCAAAACCAGCACGAAAACGTGCCCCCACTGCAATGAGACGGTACGAGTGGAATCCATCCGTGTATGGGACGGGGGACTTACTGGATCTAATAGATGGCGCCGTCGGCATTGCCGGCCCACACGAGTCGGTGTGCTAAGCGACCGATCAAGTGCATTCGATGCTGTCAGCTGTTTCCGGCCGACGCAATTGTTGCGCACTCGAGCAGCTGCACATTCCGCCCGTCCGCGTCGTCGTCTCCTCCGCTGTCCACTACGAACGCCGCTTCCGTCCCCTCCTTCATTGGTTCACCGGCCGTCAAGATCCCTCCACCGCCACCGTATCCACCGACAGCCACTGGAAACGGCTCCACCAGCGTCACCCGAACGGCCACCACCGCACCCCCTCCGCCGGCAGCCAAGCCACTGCCACATGCAGCGGAGGAGAGCGTTGCCGACCGCCTCGCACGCCGAAACTTGGCGCTGTCACAGCTTACAAATCCGCAGACCACAGCAGCGGTGGCCGTCAACACATTGCGGATGCAGACGCCGGTGGTGTCACGACCAGAGGTAAATGATGACGACGACCACGCGATCGCTGACGACGAAGATGAAGAGGAGGACGAAGAGGAGGAAGAGGAGGACGACGACGAGGGGCAGTTGACACTGGCGCAGGTTGTGGCCGAGTGGAGTGTCGAGAATGTGTGCCTTTGGCTTCACGAAGACGTCGGTGTGCCCGAAGTTGTGGTACGGATGGAGCAATAAATTGTGGTTGTATGGAGATTTGACTGCGCGTGGTGTGGGATGACAGCCGCGGTTCCAACAGCGCCGCTGCAATGGTGAGGTGCTCTTGGAGCTTACGGAGAGCGATCTGATCAACGACTATGGCATCAAAAACCGCATCCATCGCGAGCGCATTCTCAGTGCGATTGACGCGATCAAGACGAGCGACGATTTTTCCGACGAAGAAGATGAGGAAGAGGAGGAGGAGGAAGAGGAGGAAGAGGAGGAGAATGAAGAGCAAGAGGAGGAAGAAGAAGACTCTGTGGCGACTAGTGCGATGCAGATCCGGACGCCGCAGCAGCGTGCGTCCATGTCGCGACTCTCATTGAGTGACGGTAAGAGTCTTTCAGTCGGTAGGGATGAAAAGCGATGGGACTCTGATACTCTTCTCGTGTGGTGCAAAGTCTCGACCCCCCATGATTTATTGCGTCGTAATTCGTTGCCGTCACCACAGCAATCGCCTCTGCGCATGGCTGGTGCACCTCCGTCGAACTCGTCAGCTCTACCTTCATCTAGCGCAATGGTACGCGTCTCCTAGTCAAAGTCCCCAGCGAGGTGTTCACCACTAACGAGTGGTTGGTCTGTTCAGCTGCGGCGGATTAACAGCGCCCTCAGCGTCGAGTTTCCATCCACACCTCCACGGTAAGCATGGTAAATTTATCCGTCTAGGCTTTTTCACTGATCTCCAGTCTTATGCGGTAAACAGGTCCAACAAATAGAAAACTAAAGCCAATTTACACATTCTCTCCGTCATCTACCATTCGTCGCCAGCTCCACAAGCGGTACAATCGACGGGCGGCCGTGGGCACACTGAAACGGCAAGTGGCAGTCACGCAGCTGCTCGACAATGTCTTGGCACTGCGAGAAACTCAAGTAGTCGCCAAACATGACGGCACTGCGGCACGCCCGCGAGTGCAGAAACCGCGTGAGTACGGGCGGCCGCACTACGCGACGCGCGACCATCGCATCGCTGTGTGCGAGCAGCTGCAGATACTCGCGAAAGTCGTTGACAGTAGCGACCCGTGTGTCGATCTTGGGTGTGTGTGTGAGCGACGCTGCATTGCCCTCACCGGCGATGGTGATGCCAAATCCCCACGATTGAATCTCGTCCCTAAACAGACTCAGTGTCTCCCGCTCGCGGGCGTTGAGAGAGAGCACCAGCGACGGCGCGTGGCACGCGATCGCGACGTTCCGCTCGTTGCCGTCGGCGCCAAACACTTGCATTTCGAGCTGCTCCAGTCGCACGCGCTCGTCGGCTGCGTGCTGGTCAATGCATAGCAGCAACGTCGTGGAGTCACTATCGGGAGACTCAAGCGTTGCCTTGACCAGAATGAACTTGCGGTCGACTTGCTTGATGACAAGGAGATGGTGAAGCAAGTTCTTGTCGATCGTCATGGTCTTGGCAGCAGGCGAATGGAGGTCGCTCGGTAGTTGCGCTACGTGGACGCCCAGGGGTCGATCCTCAAGACCACAGGAACCCACCACCCCAGCGAGCGCCGTGCGCTTCATGGCAAAGCGGGAGATTGCCTGTCCGCGCGACCGCGGGTGGGCTTTGGCGAGTTTCTCAAGCGAGAAATACTCGGATAGTTGGTGGGACCCGCACTCGCGTTGTTCGCTTTCGCTTTGCTCGTTCTTCACAAGATCTGTCGAGACGTTGCTGTCTTTGTCCTTATTCGCAACGTGGGACGGATCCTCCGAGACCTTGGTTCTGGCGTCTTCGTGTTCAACTTGCAATAGATCCAGCGTGGGAAGCTCTGCCGGGCGGACACCAACACGTCTGCTAGAGACCCACTGGTCTGCTTCAGCTTTTGACTCTTCGTCACTACGTTGCTTCTCTCTGCGCCGACGCGACCCTGGCGGCTGTAATTTTTCACGCGGTAGACTTTTGCCGAAGAAGAGTTGGTCAAACGCTTGCTGCTGGTTGGTTGGGGCTCTTGTCGGCGCCGAAATGGCTTGATGAAACTCTTCCTCGGCCTTCGCATCCACCCTTTCCATGGCGTCGCTATATACAGTGAAATCAGAGGCAGTTGCAGGCTCATACTCTGCATACTGCCGTTCGTTGTAATAGAAATCCGTCGCTTTGACAGCCTCGTATCTTTCAGCTTCGTAGTAGTACTCGCACGGCTGAGGTACGGCAATAGGAGCCGCAGGATAATAATAGACCACAGGATGTGGATGAGCGTCGGCGTATCTACAATGCGAACCTCACGTCAGCTCTTCCAAGAGATACATAACAGAAATCAATTGGTACCTGCCTTGAGGACGACTCGTAACTTTCGCAGGAACCACACTGTGCGCAACCGTGATACCCAGCGTACGAAGGAACCGAGCTGTCTTCCACGTAGACGTCCTCATAGACAATGGCAGAAGCAGGTGCTTCATAGGCCATCGAGGGTGGTGTGTTCCAACCGTCCATAGACCCGGGTGGCATCGGCCGATAAGAATCATCCAGGTGTGAATCATAGTCGTACCGCATATCTGATCGATCATCGTAGGAGATGTGGTCTCCACAACCCCCCATCACTTCGCTGGTGTCTCGCTCCAGATCCAATTCCAATTCTAACTCCAATCCTTCGACCTCGGTCCATGTGGCTTCCGTACAGGTCTCGGCCTCGGCCACGTCCAGCTGCGCGACATCGTGACTGTATGCCGCAATCGCATCGTGCTCGATTGTTCTTTCGTAGAACGATTCTGGTAGTTCTTCGGCTTTGATCTCATGTTTCAAAAGCATCTCGTTCTCGTCCTCCTTCACCGCCATCGCTGCGACGCTGGCGTCGGCTTCCACCACGCGTGCCTTGAGCATCTACACCACACACATTACTGTCTATTTACTCCAAAACTCTCAATGCTGACTCGCCTCCCGTACCTGAACGAATCGGCGCATTGTCTGCGCGAGTTTTTCTGGTCGTTTCAAATTCACGACTTGGGTGTGGCCGTCGCTGTGGCGTTCGTACTCGTGTCCCTTGGCCGTGATTTTGAGCACGAAAATGGGAATGCCTAGTCATCACCATATCTTTTCCATTAGCAGCCAGTAACTATATCACTACTCACAGACAGTGAACGCACCCAACTCCACTGCAATCGCCGTGTTGTTGATCGTCTTGCAGCACTCGCGCTGGAAATCCTCAAGCCAATAGTTGTCGAGAAAGACGTACTGGTAATAAGCCCGCGCCTGCCGCCAGCCAGGCGATTCCACATACGCATCGCCGTCACCTGCGTCGCGGACGACCGCTGCGTACCCGCGGACCGTGAAGGGCAAGTCGTCGACGTCAAAATTTATGTACTATCAAATTCTAGTCCGTCAGTACCACTTTCCCTAGTGCAATGACAGTGTGAAGTACCTCGAGATCGCCACCGAGAAGATTACCAAACACAGTACGCAGTCGCACTTCGCAACTGGCCACGCCGGGGATAAGACACCGCGCGACCTTTGTCTCGGGAAACGACACGTCAATCGACAGCGTCGGCCAGATCAAAGAGAGACTGTGGAAAAAAGCGCCGAGTCGCTTGGCGAGCCGTAGTCGCGCCGACGCATGGGCTTCGACTTCGCGCTGCCGCACGGGCAGCAACCAAAAGAGATTTTGAACGCGCAGCACCGTGCCTTTTGTGGTCTTGGTTGTCTTAGAGCGTGCGTTGAAGACGACCCGTGCGTTCTGTATGGACAACAGATCAGCCGTAGGCGGACGGCTCAACCCATTGTTTGTGTTCGCACCTCGACGACTTTCCGGAAAGACGTGCAGTGGGTTTCCATACGGCTTTCGAGCTCGACGTGTTTTGCGAGTGTGCCTAATGCCACGAGGTATTGGCCACGGCTGCCGTACTTTCTAGTCGACCGATCCACCTTTGTTGAGGCTGCCACCAACACCACCAACGAGGTGAAAACAATTTAGAGGGAATTGAAGCAAATCCGACCGCATAAAAGGGAGCGTACCATTGCACTTGAAAATGTATTCAAACATCGCGTCCGGGTGGATGCCATCGCCTACGTAGATCCCACGAGTCAAAAATTGCTTCGCAGAAAGAAGTTTACCTAGTGGCCCTCGGTACCATCGTCCGTGACTGAGAACGTTGTCTGCGCAGCGTCCACGACTACGTTCACGTGGCTCGCATGGGCATCAATCGCATTGTACACCGCTACAATCGCCAACAGTCCTTTCAATACAAGAGAACGTGAAAAGACAGGACATCTAGGACCTACCTTCCTGGACCGCGACCACGAGATCCGGCACAACGTACGACGCCGCAATGCGATCGCTGGTCTCTTTGCGCATCACTTCGACACGGCGCGTCTTCATTTCCTTCTCCTTGTTGGCCTTCTTCTGCTTTTCCACTTTCTTCTGCTTGTTGCGTTTTTGATTCTGTGCGTCCATAGATTGCCAAACCAGATTGTATACAGAGTGATGGTCCCAAAGTTGCACTTTCTTGATCTACAGTGCACGACACAATAATATTCCCTACCGCGCTACCTTTAGCTCCGCGATCTCACTTGACCTGGATGAAGCCGCGGACATCGGCGACAAATTTAAACAAGTGGCTCTTGAACAAGAGACGGTACTTGCGCGTCGTGACCGTGCCCATGGCGAGATCCTCGAGCTTGAGGAACGATGTCAGCGCCTGGAACGCACGCAGCAGTCGCTCTTGTACGACCCCGTCGGGCTGCTCGGCGCGTAGCTCTTCAGCGATCGCAAAGTACCGCGCGCGTTCAATCAGAATCAGCGGATACAATGCACTCGCACAGGCATCGAGGATCACAGGATTGAAGTCGTCAAAAAGTGCCATGCGTAGAATGACGCGGATGAAATGCACAAAAAGCTCGGGGTTCGCGTCGACGTGGTGCTGCAGGCCGCGCTCGCCCCGCTGCTGGGCCTTCATGTGGTAGCCTGCGAGCTCGCCAATGGCCTGGAAACTGTACCGCGCGACGTCGACTTGCACGTGGCGGATTCCAAACAGTAGCGAGTGGAGTAGCATGCCCAATAGCTGCGCATCGAGTGCTGCGAGCTTGTCGGCGTACACGTCGATCATGTAGGTGACCAGCGTAAAGTACTGCTTGCTTAATGTGGGGTACTGAAGCAATGACTCGGTCATGAGCGGGATCACTTGGCTCAGGCCGGCAAACACCACGTCGGCGACAAACACCGTGGCGTGCTCCACGTCTTTGGCCTCGGCACTCGCGTCGGAAAAGTCGATAAACTCTTTCGAGATCAAGTGCGAGAGCAGCTGAAGCAGCGCCAGCAAATCGCTGTAGCTGTCTTCTTCCGAGTCGGCAAACGCATCTTTCTTGCCGAGGTTGTGGCGGCTGTATGCGCGAATGAGTTCGTGGCACGACGTATAGACCTGGAGTGCGTCATTGGGACTGAGGTACGAGATCTGCGCCTCCACTAGCAAGCAAAAAAAGCGCAGCAGCAGATACACAATTTGCGCGTCGCCGTGGAACAGGTCGAGTGCCTTGACCATCACGGGCAACACGGGCAGCGAGAATGCCGAGATCATCGCGTGGCTCTTTCTACACGATTGCAAACCCAGGGTTCATCAGTACTAGAGTCTCTTGTACACCGCCCCATGCTATCCCAACTACGTACGCTTCGGCGGATCGCGCGACGCCCGAGTACAGCTCGATAATGAGCTTCAGTTCTTCTTGGACACGGACGTCGTTGACCGAATGCGACGACTCGAAATGCGGCGTCGCGATGAGCTGCTGGAAGCGGCTCGAGATAGGTGACGCGATCGCCTCAAAGTGCCCACGTTGCACAGCGTCATCGTCGCTTGTCATACCAGCACGACACAGCGCCTCGGCCAACTGCCCACGCAGCGAACTCGGAATGCGAGCGACCGCAGCGAGAAGCGGATCACCACCACCGGTCCGCGCCGATAGAATCGTATCAGCAACACCGTTCGCGTGGACGATCGACTGCCAAAACTGCGACTGCAAGACGGTGCTCATGGCCTTGCTCTTGGACAACTCCAACAAAAACTCCATGAGATTCTCCATCACAACGGGCTGCGTTGGCCAGTGAATTAAATACACGGTGCACTGTTGCAGCAAGAAGTGAATGAGTTCGCCCGCGCGGCCGCCGTTGTTCATGCCAAACACTTGGAGGATCAATGGCGCAATGCCGGTCTCGCCTTCGATCGCAACGTCCGGCGCGAGGTACGTCACACAGAGACGCGTTGTGGTCGTGAGGATCTGCTCCGACACAAACGGGCTGATAGCTTCGTTCGTGGGATGCTGGGTGATGCGCGTCGCTTCAACTTCGAGGTACTGACTCATCACGAGCAGCAGCAGATTGATAATGTCTGTCCCTGGTGCCTCGCTGCCAGTGCTGTTCGAAAAGAAGATGCGGTGGATCCGCGTCGGGATGCGTGGACGCTCACTCTTGAAATCGTCGGCAAGAAAGAGCCCCGAGAATTCGACCAAAAAGTGCACTTTTTCATAGAGCTGTGCGAGCGGTGGTGTGATCTCTTCGCGACCCTGCATTGTCACCAAACACTGCTGTGTCTCACCTAGCATGCCTTGCAGGAGCTTGAGCAGTACGCTCGCCGACGAACTCACATTCATGCGCGCCAGCGCCGCTGCCAATTCAAACTGTTCCCGTGCACTCGCAGCCGAGTTGTCTTCAATGTCCTCGTCTTCGTCTTGCTCGGCAAGAGCGTTGACCGCACACAGCTCGAGCTGGACCTGCAAGTACAAATCGACGACTGGAGCCGAGTACTGACTGAGTGCATCCGAAATCATCTGCGCCTCGGTGCCGAGCGGCTCCGCGGCCGGCGCGAACGTATCGAGGTACGAGTCGTTGATAAGGGCGACCCACGCATCCAGCAAGAGATCCACGCCTTCGAGTTGCCAAAGATCTTCGACTGGCTCGTGGTTTTGAAGCTGGAGGTGCGCGCGAATCTTCTCGAGTGCCGATGCAAGCAGCGTACACGAGAGCGACGAGAGCTCATTGAGAAACGAGTGGAACAGGTCCGGCGATGCGCCAGCAACAAACGCTTGCAGGCCGAGGTTGTTGACAATCCGGAAAAGCAATTGGCACATGTCGATCATCTCGCGCGTCGCAATCTCGTACGCCGCATAGTCGTTCGTTGCGACCATGTTGAGATACGGATCATGGATAATCGCTGTCGTGCCGTGGAAAATCTCACGGAGAAACTGCACTTTTTCATTGCGGTTGTGGAACAGTGGACCGCGAAGCGACGCCAACTGGACCAAAAACTGGCGCGCCAAGTGGAGGAGAGTCTCGTTCTTGTGCTTAAGGTTGCGGAAGAACGCGTACGTGTTGAACGCCGAGTGGATGAGCTCAGGCCGCACGAGCACGCTGCGCCATGACTCGTCCGGCGAGATCGTCGTGCGGCTCTCTTCGGTGCCGGTGTCATTGGCACTGAGGCTCCACGCGAGATTGCCTAGTGAATCGGCAAAGTCCCAGTTGAGCACTTCCACGACCAACGCAAATGCGGTCTCCAAGAGCTCGAGCTGGGTCTTGGGGACGTCGATCAAATGGCCGTCTTGCGTCGAGCACATGGTCGTGGTCTGGATGAGGTCTTGCTGCAATTGGATTGCGTATCCTAGTAAGTCTTTTAAGCCACCGCGGCGCAGCGTTTTTCTCGCTTTTGTGTGAAACTCGACGGGCTGAAACATGGCACTCGACCGCGACGCCGATGAGAACTCGGTCACGAACGCGAGGATCCATTTGGCGGCCACGAGGCGGCGCACGATCGACGCATTGGCAGGTGCGCCAGAGACCTCGTCCTGTGGATGCGTTGCTGCCATCATTGACCCCATTTGCTGGATGATAGCTGCGCGCTCGGGCACTTGGCGCTCGAGCCAGCCGCGCTTCATGAGCAGCACGACCGTCTGGAGCAAAGCGCCCGAGACAAACGGCGGTAGCTGCGCATAGTGCTGCCACAGAAATTGCATCATGAGGTCCATGGGCTGGGACCGCTCCGTCGGTGACAGTAGCGGCCACTTGGTCAATGTGACCTCGCGCACGGTCGCGACGCAGTGGAACAGCACGACCGCCGGCGTGCCCACGCGCACGAGCGCCGCGGCTTCGGCGAGCGCATCGGGACTGCGCTTGAAGTGCTCCAGCACGACCTCGGCCTCGGCGCGTTTGCGCTTGGTCTGCTCGTCAGTTGCTGGCGCATGGAGCGCGAGGCACGCCGCCTCGAGCGTCGCCAGCACACTCATCGTCGTCGGTCTCTCGGACGAAGTGGTCTCGCAGCGCCAAAATGTGACTGGTGTTTGAACTTGTTATCTTTTTATTGGTCAATATACGAAATTGATGCCACCGTTTCAGCCAATCAATACCCAAAGTGAGGGTTGTTTTCTTGTGGGAAGCAGACCTCGGCCCGCCACGCCCAACGGAAACGTCGGCGGCAACTCCCTTCGCACGCGCCATCGACACCGCAACGCAGCGGCAGCGTAGCAGCGAGCGAGCCGAACAAGAGCATCAGCACGTAGCCAGTGCGTGCACGCGTCCGACGGTGATCGATTGAGCCGTTGACGAACGGGAGCGCTTGCGTAGTAGCCGAGCAACCGACCTGCTCATGGCGGCGGCCCAAATCATGCCCATGCCGACGTTTGTGGCGCGCTGTCTCGAAGAGGTCGGCTTGGAAGGGAGATGCGGCCTGCCGGTGCGCGACATGTTTGCTCTCGTGGATGACGCTGGCGATATGGTGTACCGCAAGTTTGCGTGGAACGTGGTACGTGCAATGGGCGGGCAAGTTGCGTTCCACTATATGCTGCGGCGCGAATCAGACCCTCGCGACTCCACGACACGTCGACTTGCGACAGTCAATGGCGATACAAAGGACGCGGCGGGACGGCGCGAGAAGCGACGACGCAAGTGGTCGACGACACTCATGTCGGTGGACGAAGGCAACGCCAACCACGCCAGTACGGTCAGCGATGCGGCTGCTGATGGCGCTTGCAGTCGCCAGCGCAAGCGACGGCGGCGACAAGGCGACGAAAACAGAAACGCCGCAGCCGATGATGGGATGGAGGAAGAAGAGACTGATGACGACGAACAGACAGTCTCGATTGAAAAGGAAAAGGAACACGAAGATGCCACTACGCATAGCGCAGACGAGCCGCAGCGATTGGCCGATCGATGTTCACGGAGTCGAAGTCCACAAAGTCGAAGTTCACGGAGTCAAAGTCCAAGCAGGCGAAGTCAAAGTACAAGTAGTCCCAGTCTAGATGCCGAGACTCGAAGTCGACAGTCCATGGGCGAGTCAAAATCGTTGGAATCAACAAACACGAATGCAAGTCGTGGTGACGCTCTCGGTATCAAGGACGAACGAAGTCAGTGGATCGCACAAAGTCCGCGCGGTTATGATCTCGGTGAAGAACTCGATGTCACTGGCCTGTCGTACGAAGACGCGATCAGCGAGACGCCCGACGGCGTCTTGGGTATTGTCGCCTGTGAAGAATTGCGGCTCAAGTACCTCGGTGTCGTCGATCCCAGTGGCCTCGATACGGCGTCACCGCAGTTTGATCTGCTCGAACTCATTGGCCGAAGCCGCGAACAAGGACTGAACGCTGCGCTCGTGGCCGAGACCGGGCTCTTTGGCGATGCCCGGAAACTCCATTACTTACTGGATTTGTTGATCGCGTGCCATTATATCGTCAAAAACATTGTGTCGGCCGACCAGAAGCGCTTCAACATTCTCCATCTCACGCGCTTTGTCACCCAGTTTCACCCGTCCATGGTGTCGCCCGCGGCGACACTAGAAAAGGACGCATTTCCGAAAGACCAACTGCCGCACATGATTGCCCGCATTCTTCTGTCGCGGGGTGAACGTACGTGCGTGTTTGCCGACATTGGGCGCGAACTCGGGTTTGGGAAACGCCACCAAGAGAAACTGCGCAAGTACTTTTTCCACCAAATGCACATTGACGCGAGCTTTCCATTGGAGCTCTTCATGGCGCGATGCAATACGGGCTCGGACACCAAAGGACGCAAGCTCTGGTGCGTGCGGCTGCGTGTCACGGGGAGACAATCTAATGCACGAAGTCGTAGAGGAGAAGGTGATGATGCGTTGCTGCTCGAAGGATCTGGTCCAGTGATCGAGCGCGGCATTATGGAGCAAATGTTTGCGAACATCCACGATCGACAAGATGAAGGCGCAACGATCCCTGAACTTCGCGATGTGCTGGGTGTCCCGACGTTCAAGCTGCCGTACAAACTGGCGCAAGGGCTGATCAGCAATTATAATTTGGGCGTCGAGCAGGTCGTTTTGGGGAAAAGCACGATGTATCGGATGTTTGCACCCGGTGTGGTGAAGGCCGAGGACGACTTGCCAGCACTCGAAGTCGGTCTTGAACAAGCGATTGCAGACGACGACGACGCGGCAGCACGTGACGAGGTCGACGGCAAGATGGGGGTCAAAGAAGTCGAGACGATCTACCAGCCATCGACTTTAAAGGAAGCGACGCGGGGTCTTGTTGTGGCTTCGACGGTTGATCGACGACGGCAGCATATTTTGGACCGTGTGAACAAAGACAAGATTGTATCGGTCCACCAACTCCGCACGGGGTTAATTGAGGCAGAACGCCCGAAGGGCAAGCCTATCTCGGATGTGGGCCTCATCGATTATCGCTCGGTGCGGCGACTCGTCGAGGAGCTTGTCGCGACCACAGCGGTTGTGACCATTGACATTACGTTGCCGCAAAAACGCGTTCTTCAAAAAGGGCCTAAGACGGTCAAGTGTGTGGCGCTGCCCGAGGCGCAGCGCGATCGTGACGTGCTGCGAGCATTCATTGATGGATATCTGGAGGAGCAGCAACGCAAATTCTTGGAGAACCTGGACCATGAGAATGACGCGTTTATCGTCGTCTCGAATCGACTAAACAAGAAAATGAGCAAAGGCGGCGGCGACCCAGAAGCATTCCTCAAGGAAAACGAGAACAGAGAGATTGTGAAATACACAGCCGCGTCCTACAAGCTCGCGCGCGTGCAGTTGGTGATGCTCCACAAGCAAGGACGGCGATTGGGGATGCACTTTGGGATCATGTACCGATGCAAGGCCATGCATTTGCTCATGTGGGATCGAGTGCCTTCGCTCCGACCTACTCGGGTGCAAGATGGCAATGGTCGGTCTGGAGAATTTCAAGCGTTACAGGCCGCCGCACATGCCGAGGCTCCCACGTCCTCAAATGAAAAGCGTGATCTTGTGTTTGCTCTCAAGGAAATCCTGGATCTGCTCACCGTGCGCGAGTACATCCAGCTCGTCGGGATCAGCGATGTACTGACCGAGACAGAAGAGAACAAGGTGCGCATGGCGATTGCGCGAGGCGATTCTTGGGCTGCATTAAGCAGTGAGATTGTTGAGAAGATTCGCGGATGCGAAGCCGACCGGTTCTCACGCGTCCTTCGCGTGCTGATCGAATTGGATCTCGTTCAAGTCGTGAACGATTCGTCCTTTAACTTGCTCAGCGCCATGCGCCGCTCGACCGAAGATTTTGACCAAGTGATCTCGCAAGTTGCGTTTGCCACGTTGTCGGGCGGTCTATTTATGCTTAAAGATGACGTGCGCATTACGTTGAAGCGAGGCACCAATCTGCTGAGGCAATTGCCGCACAAGAATTCGTACGTTTATGCTGCTGGGTTTCCAGGTTCTAACCAAAGCGACCACGGCAACGGTCGGGTTCCGCTCGACTTTATGCTCACAGATGTCGATGCCGCTAAAGCATATTGGAAAGCGCTGAAGTTTCTGAGCCTAGATGGGGCCCGACTGGGAGGTGGTGAGCAAGACGCAGCCGATGGCAATGTCAATGTCGATTCAGAACTCGTCCGACCGGCACCGTTACGCGACCACAATTTGTACGCGTTGAAAGTGTGGGTGCCGCGTGCGACGACGAATTACCGAGCGATCACGGAACGCGCCAAGGCAGCCGCCGATGCGGTGGGACACGAGCAGAGTGGATCGCTCAAGCGAAAACGCTTCCAGTCTGTGAAAACCTGGCGCGTGTCGGGTCGGGCTGAGAAAGTGCAGCGGCGCGAACTCTCTCAAGCAGCCACATCGGCGTATCGTCAACTGGATGTTGACGAAGCTGGGTCTGACGACCGTGGAAACGGGTGGCGATTGATGGACGGATGGGGTGGCGCCAAGTCACGGGTTCGGGCGGCTAAGTGGACCAGTGAAGACGATGCCATTTTGATGGACAATTTCATTGAAAAACTCTCGCACCAATGGTTCATCGATGTCCCATTGGCTCTCCAGAAACGAGACGAGCGCGTCGCGTTTCGCACGACGAACCTTTCGCGGACAAAGATCTCGTGGAAAGGTCTGGCGGCTAGATTGGGTCGCAAGAAAGAAGATTGCGTTCTTCGTGTGCGAGAGCTCATGACTGTGCCGGCGATCCAAGCGCGGGTGGAGAAGACCAAGCGAGCGGTTATTCGAGCAAAGAATCCCGACGGCGAGTTTCACGAAGAACTGGTCGTGTTGAAGCAGCCCAAGCTCACAGCGCTGCTCTGCCGCGCTTTGCAGATTGTGTTTCACGAACGCGCGAGCTACTATTCGGTGCTGGCGGACATGCTGATCAGTAGCCACTGGAAAGAAGCTGAAGTCAAGCTTGTGTGGCGCTACCTCTGGCTTGGGAGTGTCATTACGCGCACAAAAGTGAACGACAGCAAAGGTCAAAAGCAGCGGGGGTTTTGCATCCACTCGCAGGTGTCCGAGATGAAGAGCCTCGCGATCCCCAACTATACGATCGATTTCTTTTGTGATGCGGCCGAGTACGCGTCGTTTCTCCAGCAGAATGTCGACGAAGCGGAACTCACGGGCGATGACACAACCCCCCAAGATGCGATGTTCGAGCAAGAGATTGAAGCGAATGCCCCCGGCGGACAGATCGCCGTCGATCTGGCAGCACTGGTGATGGATACTGCCACCTTCGTCCCCGAGTTTTCACCATACTCTTTAGACACGGAAGGAGGCGACCTGAGTGGCCAAGGCTCCAAGAAATCGTACTCGCCGTCGCTTCAAGAATCCAAGCGATCACTGGCGATCAAAGGATTTGCCGGTCATTTATCTAAACGTTTTGGAGGTGCCTCTCCGGACGATTTTCTCAAGGACTTTTGGGCCGTGAAGGCGCAGTACGGCACGACGATGGAAGCCAATGTGAAGCAGTTGGCGGGGGTGAGTCTGGGTGGGTCGACGCAAGCATTTTCGGCCTGTCCCGAAAGGAACAGACATCCATCGAAAAGAAGAAACGACGGCGAGGTGGTAAAGCTACTGAAATGGCTTCTTCAAACGCTAGAGGTGATCGGTCGAAATGGCGCGACACTTGCTGAGATACAGACGAGATACAAGAATGAGCACGGTGGGCGAGCATGCGACGCGAGTGCTCTAGACAGAGCGATTGACTCGGCGTTGAGTAAACGGCGCTGTGTGGAAGTCAACGGTGCCGATGCCGTTCGGGTGGTGTCGGCGTCGCACGCCGCCATGTGGACGCTTCATCCCTTTCGGATTGGTGGTGACTCAACCAAAGACAAAGTCCACTTTGTGTTTGAGCAAGATCGCACTATTGTCTCCCAGCCGTGGCTGCATCTAGACGGCAGTGTCAACACTACGATGGCATTGATGTTTAAGCGGCGCATCGTCAATATTGTCATGTGCTCACCTGGCATCCAAGATCACGGGATACACAAGAAAATGCATCGCGCACTGACCCTACAAGATACACGCAGTCTCTTGGATGAGCTGCTCGAGGAAGAGCTGCTCTATGCGCGCGCACGTCGGTCGACCCAACGCGCCCGGAAGCCGCAAAGTGTGTTTGATGTGGGCACGCGTACACCGTCCAGTATGCCTCTCTTTTCGTGGAGCGCGGGCTGCTTGCGAAGTGTGGACAATGATCGCGATCAGCTTTTTTACTTCCCATCAGTAAATTGTGTCGAGCTACTCGGCGCCGCAGCGTCGGATGCCGATATTGGACGAAACGAGTGATCCAACAGCCCCTGTACCACCTCAATCACGACGAGAAGACGGACGCAGTATTGGCCGACGAGGCGGTCTGCCGTGCTAATGTCGCGAGCGTCTGCTTCTTGTGCTGGATAAGGTTCTGAATCACACTCAGCACATTTTGCTGCTTTGGATCGAGACTGTGCGACGATGTTTGCGGGGTGGTTGACATGGTGTTGTGTGCAGGGACAGGGGATGCCGAGGCTGTGTAGAACGACGGTTG